>CM070104.1:28175957-28195150 GCA_036178185.1 Liparis tanakae | reverse complement strand
ACTCTGTACATTAATATTCTACTGTTTTTTTTATTTTATTTTTTTATAATGCTTATTTATATTATTCTATTACTTGTTTCTATTTCATTACTCGTTTTTATATTCACTTGTGAGAAATGGTATGATACTGTGATCCTGTAATTTCCCCACTGAGGGACGAATAAAGGACTATCTTATCTTATCATATCTTATCTTATCTTGCTCTCCTCCCGGCGGAGGGCAAATGGAGGTTGCCATTTTTTATTTAATCTAATAAACAACCATAAACTTCCCTTGGAAGTAACATATTTGTGCTTTAAATGCTCACATTGACTCTTCATGGTTGAAGTTCACTGGATGCCACATGGACCCGCTGCTCTTCAGGGACTCGGGTGGACCGGGTCCCTCCTGCGTCTCGGGGCTGTGACCCAACACAGACATGCAACACAGACATGCAACACAGACATGTTCGGTCGTGGACTGAACTCGACCTCCGCCTCACGGTCTCCTTCAGGCGGAGACTCTCTGTAGTTTTGTTCATCGTATTAAAATCAAAGCGGCAGAAACGAGGAGCGACTCGTATTTCCTTGTTTTGTCCCTCCGGCCTCCAGGAGACCACTTTGCCCGGAGCAGAGCCGGATGGAGGACCTCCCGTCCTCTTTAAACACAACTTATAATATATATATATATATATATATATATATATATATATATATATATATATATATATATATATATATATATATAAATATAATATACTTCCTCCAAGAAACTAGTGCAATAACATACACACACTTTGCATTTTGCACATTGTCTAGATTTTATTTAATTTACACTGCTGAGTATTTGCATATATGTTGTGTGTATATAAACATATATATTTTATTTTGTATTTTATATTTCACTTGTATAGTTTATTTACAGTCACTTTTTCTTTCTTTCTTATATTTATATTTTATTCTTGTGTGTTTAGTTTATTGGTGCTACTGTGTCCACAAATTTCCCCTTGGGGATTAATAAAGTATAATTCTATTCTATTCTATATTACATTACATTACATGTCATTTAGCAGACGCTTTTATCCAAAGAGACTTACAATAAGTGCATTTCAACCTAGAGTACAAACTAAGAACAACAAGAATACAGAAAGTAACATTTCCTCAACATAATCAAACTACAAAAGTACCACAATAAGATATTTAAGAGCCACTGAAGTGATAATCTGTGTGTTAATCCAGATATAGTCGGAAAAGGTGCGTTTTCTATAAGATGCGGTAACATATTTGTGCTTTAAAAGCTCACCCTGGCTCCAGCTCTCCATTCTTGAAGTTCACTGGACACCACATGGACGCGCTGCTCTTCAGGGAGTCCCAGCGGTGTCCCGGTGGGTCGCGTCCCTCCGGCTTCACGGGGCTTCACACGACACGGAGACAACAAGGGGACGTCAGAGCTCCGAGGAGAGCGGCGGGCGGAAACAGAGAGGAGGGGGCCCTCACCTCTCGCCCTGGGGCTCAGCGGCCGAGACGCCGCGCTCCTTCTCCTCAGACGCCATCGTGTCTGGGCGGAACTCCTTCACAGACACCAGCGTCGGGAGGAAGTCCTGCGACCCTCGGGGGTCACGGGCAGGGGTCACGGGCAGGGGTCACGGGCAGGGGTCACGGGCAGGGGTCACGGTCGGGGGATTCTTACCGGCCACAACCGCACTGAAGGAAAGACTCTTCATTCTCCGTCTCTGAGGCAGTGAGTGTGTGTGTGTGTGTGTGTGTGTGTGTGTGTGTGTGTGTGAGTGTGTGAGTGTGTGTGTGTGTTATGATTTCCCGTCACGTCCTCTTTACTTCATTAGAACATTCCCTCAGCGATCCGACCGGTCGGTTGAGGCTGAACGTTTCCCGGACGTAGATGATGAAGCTGATCCAGATGAAATCAGATTAGATTTTGGACTGTATTCATCCCCAGGGGGAAGTTTCATCACGCAGGAACAACATATACAAAACAAAGAAATAGACACATTCTGTTTAATAAAGGAAATGAACACGTGGCTCTAGTGTGAGGTGCCAGCGGGTCGTTGATGATGAGTCAGACGAGGATCTCAATGGACAGAGGAGGATGAACAATGGACCGTGTACACATTGTGTCCACTGTCATCATGTGAATAAACACATTTAACATCTTTTAGTTTAATACGAAACCATTCAACAGCACCATAACGTATGAAGGTCAAAACGCTCATCAAGGAAATACCTGTATTTATATACGTATAGAATGGTCTATATGTGTATATGTGTTTGATTATATACATGTTTATATATATTTAAATATACGTAGCGGTGTACACTAACAAAGTAGAACTACTTTGATACTGTACTTTTCTATTCATATTTCTGTTTACTTTCACTTATACTTCACTACATCTTGTAAAGAAAACTGTTTACTTTGACTGTGATACGTTTTCCCTGAAACCTTCGTCACTCGCTACAAAATCAAATCTATCTTTAGAAAACAAATGAATCCTAGCTTATATATATATCTTTATATTTATACATATATATATATTTATATATGTTTATATATAAAAATACATATATAAATAAATATATATATACAGGACTGTCTCAGAAAATTAGAATATTGTGATAAAGTTATTTATTTTCTGTAATGCAATTAAAAAAACTAAAATGTCATAGGATATTTGAGTTTTCTTAAGCTGTAAGCCATAGTCAGCAATATTAAAAGAATAAAAGGCTTGCAATATTTCAGTTGATTTGTAATGAAACCAGAATGCATGACATTTTTTTTTTATTGCATTACAGAAAATATAGAACTTTATCACAATATTCTAATTTTCTGAGACAGTCCTGTATCAATATATATATATATATATATATATATATATATATATATATATATATATATATATATATACAAAAATCATATTCCATATCCCAATGTATATTTGTATGTATTTAAATTTCCATATTGCATATAGGTATAAGGTTGTACATATATATATATATATATATATATATATATATATATATATATATATATATGAATGTAAACAACCATATACACATATACAATCATATACACTTATACATATATATATATATATGAATTTAAATATATATATATATATATATATATATATATATATATATATATATATATATGATTATATACATGAATATACACATATCTCTCTCTCTCTCTCTCTATATATATATATATATATATATATATATATATATATATATATATGTGTGTGTGTGTGTGTGTGTCTGTTCTAGTAATAAAACTATCTAAGAAGTGGCTAAAATGCAAACTGTGCAATTCTCACACGCGCGCACACACACACACACACGCACGCACGTACGCACGCGCGAGTAGAGGCCGGTCAGGTGACGGTCACGTGCTCCAGTCAGCTGACTCTCGCGCTCAGCAGTCGGATCGGACGGTCAGCAGGATGCCTTTCTCCGAGCTCTACTTCAACGTCGACAACGGCTACCTGGAGGGGCTGGTCCGCGGCTTCAAGGCCGGCATCCTGTCCCAGGCGGACTACCTGAACCTGGTCCAGTGCGAGACTCTGGAGGGTGAGTCGCGCCAGAGGGCAGCTAACGGCTAGCTCGAGCTAACCGACGCTGTCAGTCGGAGCGCTAACGCTAGCTCGATAACGTCGCTTTAAACCCCACCGCTCACTTCTGTTGTCTCCGGCTATTGTCTCCGGCTATTGTCTCCCTCTATTGTCTCCGGCTATTGTCTCTGAGCCGCACGACCACAATAAGCGACTAAATGTCAAATGACATGCCAGATCTGTTTGGTTTTAACGCTCCACATCCTCTAAATGCTAGCTAGGTACGGCTAAGGAAAGGGTGTTACGGTTTAACAGGCGACCGTGTTAACCGGAGACTGGAAGACGACACGGAAGCTAGCCGGGCTCGAGAATATATATATATATATATATATATATATATGTGGTCAGGGTTGATACTGTATTGAAAAACAAATACTTGTTTGTATTCGTAACCAAGAAAACGAAGTCCATTCGGCTGGAGGTCTCCGGTTAACACGGCCGCCGGTCAGACCGGAACACCGGCTCAAACGAAACGGGCCTTTTTTAGGGGAAGCGAAATTATTATTATTTTAACTACTGTATTAAATACTGCGGAAGCACCGGCACCCACCAGTTTATTATATATATATATATATATATATATATATATATATATATATATATATATATATATATATATATATATATATATGTTACGTCACACGTGTAATACCAGCATCAACATATACTACATATGGTATATACATCTACCAATGACACACTTCAGAATCATAACATATCAATGGGTTATACATTTTTTGAATGTGTTCATCACTTTCATGCTGCAGCTAGTGAAGTGTAGTTTATTGTCTGTACTTTATTTATGCTGGGTAGACAATCTGCAAACTAAACCTTCCATGTAGAGAAACTGGAAAACAATTTTGGCAGAATTGAATATATATATATATATATATATATATATATATATATATATATATATATATATATATATATATAAATGAACAGCAGGTGTGTGTGTGTGTGCATTTGTAAACAGGAAGTAGAGTAAAGGTGCACCAGTGATGGGCTCAGCAGTCATGTGACCAGCAGGGTTTTATGGTATTGTTGCAGTCCTCCTGCAGACAGCTGTGTGTGGAGAACCTGTGATGCAATAACCGACGGCTCCAGGCTTTTGGCCGGTTGCCCAACCCACACTTACATTTGGGGTTTCCACTCGAACACGGGTTCATGCTTTAATACCCCCCCCCCCCCCCCCCCCAGACCTGAAGCTCCACCTGCAGAGCACCGACTATGGCAGCTTCCTGGCCAACGAGGCGTCGCCGCTCACCGTGTCCGTCATCGACGACAAGCTGAAGGAGAAGATGGTGGTGGAGTTCCGCCACATGAGGAACCAATCGTACGAGCCGCTGGCGAGCTTCATGGACTTCATCACGTAAGAGCTCCACATTACACATCCTCTATGGAGGGAAAGAGTGCCACATTACACATCCTACTATAGAGAGACTATAGAGAGAAAGAGCGCCACATTACACATCCTACTATGGAGGGAAAGAGCGCCACATTACACATCCTTCTATAGGGACAAAGAGCGCCATATTACACCTCCCTATGGAGGGAGAGAGCGCCATATTACACATCCTTATACGGAGAGAAAGAGCGCCATATTACACATCCCGCTATAGAGAGAAAGAGCGCCACATTACACATCCCGCTATAGAGAGAGGGAGAGAGCGCCACATTACACATCCCGCTATAGAGAGAGGGAGAGAGCGCCACATTACACATCCCGCTATAGAGAGAGGGAGAGAGCGCCACATTACACATCCCGCTATAGAGAGAGGGAGAGAGCGCCATATTACAGCTGACTGTGCCGTAACGTTCTGCGTGGCTCCTCCCACCTCGTGTCTCCAGCTACAGCTACATGATCGACAACGTCATCCTGTTGATCACCGGCACGCTGCACCAGCGCGCCATCGCCGAGCTGGTGCCCAAGTGCCACCCGCTGGGCAGCTTCGAGCAGATGGAGGCGGTGAACATCGCCCAGACCCCCGCCGAGCTGTACAACGCCATCCTGGTGGACACGCCCCTGGGTGAGTAGCTCCTCCCACCGTTTGAAGGGGCGGGTCCCTCCGTCCGTGGTTCCTTTTTATGTATTTCATCAAACGGAGACGTTTGGAAGTATCTAAAAAGGGCTCGCGGCTGTGGCCTGTAGTACCTCCTGCCGAACAGCAGGGGGCGCCAAACGCAGATAAACGGGAAGCTTTCCTCTCTTTCCAGCTGCGTTCTTCCAGGACTGCATCTCGGAGCAGGACCTGGACGAGATGAACATCGAAATCATCCGTAACACACTTTACAAGGTAGAGGGCGTCATCCTGCTTCTGATCATGTGTATTGATCGCTGAACCTCTACATTGCTGACCCTGTTCATTGCTGACCCTGTTCATTGCTGACCCTCTACATTGCTGACCCTCTACATTGCTGACCCTGTTCATTGCTGACCCTGTTCATTGCTGACCCTCTACATTGCTGACCCTCTACATTGCTGACCCTGTTCATTGCTGACCCTCTACATTGCTGACCCTGTTCATTGCTGACCCTGTTCATTGCTGACCCTCTACATTGCTGACCCTCTACATTGCTGACCCTCTACATTGCTGACCCTGTTCATTGCTGACCCTCTACATTGCTGACCCTCTACATTGCTGACCCTGTTCATTGCTGACCCTCTACATTGCTGACCCTCTACATTGCTGACCCTGTTCATTGCTGACCCTCTACATTGCTGACCCTGTTCATTGCTGACCCTCTACATTGCTGACCCTCTACATTGCTGACCCTGTTCATTGCTGACCCTCTACATTGCTGACCCTCTACATTGCTGACCCTGTTCATTGCTGACCCTCTACATTGCTGACCCTCTACATTGCTGACCCTGTTCATTGCTGACCCTGTTCATTGCTGACCCTCTACATTGCTGACCCTCTACATTGCTGACCCTGTTCATTGCTGACCCTCTACATTGCTGACCCTCTACATTGCTGACCCTGTTCATTGCTGACCCTCTACATTGCTGACCCTCTACATTGCTGACCCGTCTCCTCTCAGGCGTACCTGGAGGCTTTCTACAAGTTCTGCTCTAACCTGGGAGGAACCACGGCCGACACCATGTGTCCCATCCTGGAGGTGAGTCTCTGTTCGCGGTTCAGGGAACAATACTTTGATTTAGACAAGAAGACTCGACCCACAGTGATTATTTTTTGACACGGACCGGCTGATCTCTCCCGTCCCGCTGCAGTTCGAGGCCGACCGGCGAGCCTTCATCATCACCATCAACTCCTTCGGCACCGAGCTGTCCAAGGAGGACCGCGCCAAGCTGTTCCCGCACTGCGGCAAGCTTTACCCAGAAGGCCTTGCTCAGCTGGCGCGGGCCGACGACTACGAGCAGGTCAAGATCGTGGCCGACTTCTACACGGTGCGTTCAAGGCCCGCCGGCGCACTTCCTGGTTCATCTGCCTACCATCACCCCTGTTATGACATCACCTCTGTTATGACATCACCTCTGTTATGACATCACCTCTGTTATGACATCACCTCTGTTATGACGTCACCGTTGTTATGACGTCACCGTTGTTATGACGTCACCGTTGTTATGACGTCACTGTATTGTGTCTGCAGGAGTACAAGCTGCTGTTTGAGGGCGCCGGCAGTAACCCAGGAGACAAAACACTGGAGGACAGATTCTTTGAGCACGAGGTGACACGCACACGCACACGCACACGCACTCGAAGCCCACAGTATTGTACATATGAATTCCAGTGAGCTAACGCAGTGCTTCCTCCTCCTCCTCTTCCTCACAGGTGAAGCTCAACAAGCTCTCCTTCCTCAACCAGTTCCACTTCAGCGTGTTCTACGCCTACGTGAAGCTGAAGGAGCAGGAGTGCAGGAACATCGTGTGGATCGCCGAGTGCATCGCCCAGCGGCACCGCGCCAAGATCGACAACTACATCCCCATCTTCTGAGCCCCCCCTCTCCTCCTTGTCATCATTTCATCCGTGTCTCTTGCTGACGGTTCAAAGTCTTCTGCGTTTTTCACTCGCGGGCGTTGATTGATTTCTGTGTTGCGTTCAAGCTCTTGCTGTAAGTCAGAGGTCTCATTTGACTCCCAAGCGCTCGCCGCGTTGTTGTTGTTGTTGCTGTTGTTCTTTACACGTCGGCTGATAAAATCACAAGGAGAAGAATTTGCAATCTACTTGCAAATCTACATTTTATTTATTCTGCTCCGACAGCGTCTCGCTGTCCGAGGTCGTTCCATCTTAAAGCTGCAGGAACACTTTTATTTAGGGTGGAAATGTAGAGTAAAACTAAAATAAATTAAAACCCGAAACTTAACGTGACCGCAGAATGTCCTGAACATTCCTCTGCTCGTCTTCAGGTGTATCTATTTACTTGTTGTCATCAGTGCCCCCCCCCCCCCCCCCCCTGCATTAAAAGCAGCTCCGCCCCCTGAGTTTGTGTAAATGAAATGTTGTGAGACTAAATGTTTAAAGTATACAAAGATATCTAGATATTTAAAGATGAATATGATTCTGTTTACGCTGTAAAAGAAGAAGAAAGGAATATTTGATTTGTTTGTCTGTAAATGTGATGAAAACAAATAAACAAACTAAAATCAAAGATTATCTGTTATATGTTTTAGTTATGAAAAAACAACAGACTAAAGAGAAAGGAGTAGAGGTAGATAAGTAGAGAGAGAATATCTGAGGTCAAAGGTCACTGACTTGAATGATTTCCGACCGCTCCATTGGGTACCGGTCGGCTCCGTTCTGCTCCAGTTGGTCCAAATTGCAGAGCAGCTATTGCGCAACACGCCCCTGATTGGCCCTTAACGAGCCGCTCGGCCTCCTGATTGGTTCCAATCAGGCTGCCGAGCTCCAGCTGTGGCAGCAGCTGGAGGCTCTAGGGGCGCCTCAGACCTCCTGAGGAGCCGCCATGAGCTTCAGGCTGAAGACCGGCGCCGCGCTGCTGGACCTGCACTGCTCCCTGGGCCTCACGGACTGGGACATGGACACGGAGCTGAAGCTCAGCACCACCACGGACCAGTTCCCCCCCGGTGAGCCGCGCCCCGCCCACCAGGAGCGCTGTGGTGGGGGGGTCGGGGTTCACTGTGTGTGTGTGTGTGTGTGCGCGTCAGATGACCAGCTGGGTGACCCCCACGTGGCCCAGAGGTCGGCTCGGACCTCCAGAAGGAAAGAGGACTTCACCTGGTCCGAGCAGGCTTCAGGTGAGGCCCTCGTGGGTATGAACACCTCCTTCCGAGCTCCTGTGTGACCCCGCGCCTCCTGCAGGCTCCTCGGTGAAGCCCAGCTTGTGGCTGCTGGTGAACCCGAGCATCGCCTGCCCGCTGCGGTACCAAGACCCCCCGGCCCGGGAGATCCCCGCAGAGACCCGGAGGCTCCTCGCCACGGAGGCCCACGTGTCCGGCCTCCGCGGCGCTCCTCTGGGGGGGGAGAGGCTGCCCCCCCCGTACCCGGTACGGCCGACTCCTCCTCCTCCTGTTGTTGTTGTTGTTGTGGTCCAACCGGTCTTTAGGGTCGTGGATGTTAGAACCGTGGTTCTTAAACCTGGTTTGATGGATACGGTGAGATCCACAAAGCTCCTTGGTCCCGCCTTCCTTCAGATGCTTTGTGCTGATTGGCTGTGAGATGCAGGGGGAGGAGCTTGTTGCAGTTTTAAATGTTTGTCTTTTAGATCCTGGACGACGACGCCTCGTGTCGCCCAGCGAAGAACGGACGGAAGGGAAGAACCCCGACGACCCGGGTGAGGCCTGATCCTCTACAGACCTCCGTGTAGTCCTGGTCCTCTACAGACCTCCGTGTAGTCCTGGTCCTCTACAGACCTCCGTGTAGTCCTGGTCCTCTACAGACCTCCGTGTAGTCCTGGTCCTCTACAGACCTCCAGTGCACACTGCTGGAGACTCAGAACCAACACTACCACTTTAGTCCACAGGGGGCAGCAGAACCAACACTACCACTTTAGACCACAGGGGGCAGCAGAACCAACACTACCACTTTAGACCATAGGGGGAAGCAGATCCAACACTACCACTTTAGTCCACAGGGGGCAGCAGAACCAACGTGAGGGGAAAGTTCCTGGTAGAATCTTTTAGTTGAGGGGATTGTCTGTTCCTGTTATCAATGGGATCTTTTGTAAAGGTTTATATTTGTCTTATAAGTGGAGTAAATCCCTCTCCGCTCTCAGGACCTGAAGGCCCAGAAGGCCCTGAAGCCCGGGTCCTGGCCCCGCCCCCCTGTGAACTACTGCATCCTCATTGCCTTGGCGCTGAAGAGCAGCCTCACCGGGAGCCTGAAGGTCCAGCAGATCTACAACTTCACCAGGTGAGCGCCGGCCGTCTGCTGACCAGTCCAGCGCCTCACGGGACTCTTATGATCTGACCCCCCCCCCCCCCTCCCCCCACAGGGAGCACTTCCCCTTCTTCCAGACCGCTCCAGACGGCTGGAAGAACACCATCCGACACAACCTGTGCTTCAACAGCAGCTTCCGTAAGACCTGCAACCAGCTGTGCCGCGACGGCAAGAGGAAGTCGTGCTTCTGGCACCTGACGCTGGACGGCCAGCGGCGGCTCCGGGACGAGGTGCGCACGCTGGCCGGCGAGGCCTTCGGGCTCCTGGAGCGCAGCATGGCCCGGCCAGGTGAGCCGCCGCCTGGCCGACCGCCGTTCACCACGGCTGGTCATCTTAACGGGTTTCTTTGTCCCCAGATGTGATTCAGAGTCTTTTCGCCCTGGGATGAAGACGGGGGAATCCAGCCGACGTGCCATTAAACGTTACATGCCGAATATTATTTATTTTGATTTGCTCACGACAAAAAAATACTGACGTTTGCAAAATGTCATCGGTGACATTTAAACTTCCCTAAATGAAGAGAGTTTAATTAAATGTGATTTATTCCATGTTTTAGTTTCAAAGAATTAAAACCATGTTTAATCTGAATCACTTTGAAAATGAAACCTGGCGGTGCCGTTTCTGTTTTAGACACAAACTACTTGACTCATTCTAGTTTAATTTAAATTGGCATGATTAATGTTCAGGGACTTCGTCGCCTTGGTTACTATAATAACCTCTGGCTGTCAAGTCTACTTTTGTTGTTTATAGCATCTGATAATTTCAAATTATTAAATATTTTATTTATTGCTTTTTTCTTTCTTTTGGGAAACTGTTTCCGACATTTATAACATGAATAGAATAATTGTACTTTAATGTGTTCTCACTTCCTAGCGTCTGTGTGAAGATGCTAATTGGCTAATAAAACAATTAAAAGATTGACACGAGTAAAACTTCTCTTTTGTTGTAATTGTCGTATAAACGTGCTTTATGTTTAACCATATTTGTTTAACTATTTTGGTGGAGGAGGTGTGTAGTCAAACGAGGCCGTTTCCCATGATGCATGTGGGTTTCTGTTGGTTCTGTCGTCTCCTTCTCCAAACAGATTCATACCTGGTCCCCCATCTGGAGGGAAATCTGGGCTTCATTTGCCAGCAGTCAAATGCTTCGTGGAGCGGGCATGCGGCGCCTGGTTGGTCCAAGTCTCCAGCCAAATGACGGACGGGTATATATTCGGCTGCCTGTTGGCACCCGGGGACCTCACTGAGCCCCGGAGGCCCCGAGACGAGCATCGGGACGGACCAGTTCCCCCCGGTGAGCCGGACAGGGTCTCTGAGGCGTACTAAAGGCCTTCAGGGTCTCTGAGGCGTACTAAAGGCCTTCAGGGTCTCTGAGGCGTACTAAAGGCCTTCAGGGTCTCTGAGGCGTACTAAAGGCCTTCAGGGTCTCTGAGGCGTACTAAAGGCCTTCAGGGTCTCTGAGGCGTACTAAAGGCCTTCAGGGTCTCTGAGGCGTACTAAAGGCCTTCAGGGTCTTTGGATTTTCTAAGGGCCTTCATGGTCTTTGAGGCTTTCTAAGGGCCTTCAGGGTATTTCAAAGTTTATTTTAAAGGCTGAAGTGGAACAAACGTTCCCAAAAATGCTTCCGTATTCAAGCCGAGACGTCGTAGCGATCCACGATTCCTCTGCTAAACGTCTTGAACGGTTTCTGCTCCAGATTCCTGACGACGGCAACGATGACCAAGAGCTGCTTCTCCGGACCCTTCCTCCTCCTCTTCCTCTGCGGCGCCGCACCTGGTCTGGGATCAGTGGTGGTTAAAGATTACGCATACTTCCAAAGTTATCTCACCTGGCAAGAAGCTCAAGAATACTGCAGCGGGTGAGCGGTCTGTTTTATTCACGCTTAGAATTTTTCTCAATTCCTGCTCAATGTTGAGCTTTTGTTTTGAAAGGCAAATGTAGAAAAGCCACTCAATGCATGCTCAATGTTGAGCTTTTGTTTTGAAAGGCAAATGTAGAAAAGCCACTCAATGCATGCTCAATGTTGAGCTTTTTGTTTTGAAAGGCAACAGCAGAAAAGCCACTTAATTAATACTGTGAGCTCCATCTGTAGTACCACTGTGCCCCACTAGAGGTGCGCCCCACTGTTTGAGAACCACTGCTGTAGCGCCATCATCGGGTCAATACTGGAATGACGTTGTACATGGCAAACCCTTTTTGTAAAGATATAAATGTCCTGGTAGTCTTAAATGTAACCAAAAGAGCAGAACAAGGTGTGGCGCTGCGTGTGAAGAGGTCTGATTTATCTTCTTTTGGGGGGCGGAGGGATCTGAATACGTCGACCTGGGCCGACATGGGCTACACCTACACGACCTCCGATGTGACTTACCTGATGATGTATGGCTACCGGGCCTGGATCGGCCTGCAGCGGGCGGGGAAGGAGTGGCAGTGGGTCGACGGAGAAGCGCTGACGCATTCCTTCTGGGTGCAGCAGCCGCTGGACAGCGACCAATGTGCCTCCATCTTCTACCCCAACCACGGGTAACGTCCACGTTTAGTTAGACGTTACACCTCACGCACCAGGACGACAATGTGGATGTCAGAGGCAATCGTGTTCTTTAAGGAAGATTAGAATGGAAACCTAAAAATAGAAAACATAAATATTCTGATTGCCTGACAGATCAGATCCAGCCAGGTCCAATGGACCCGACTCAGCAGGAAGTATTTAGTAATGTGTACATGAACATTCATCCATGAGGAGAGAGGAGAGGAGGGAGGTGCTCAGTGTATCCTAAACGTCCATAAGGAGAGAGGGGAGGAGAGAGGAGCTCAGTGTATCCTAAACGTCCATAAGGAGAGAGGGGAGGAGAGAGGAGCCGAGTGTATCCTAAGCGTCCATAAGGAGAGAGGAGAGGAGAGAGGAGCTCAGTGTATCCTAAGCGTCCATAAGGAGAGAGGAGAGGAGCTCAGTGTATCCTAAGCGTCCATAAGGAGAGAGGAGAGGAGAGGAGAGAGGAGCTCAGTGTATCCTAAGCGTCCATAAGGAGAGAGGAGAGAGGAGAGGAGCTCAGTGTATCCTAAGCGTCCATAAGGAGAGAGGAGAGAGGAGCTCAGTGTATCCTAAGCGTCCATAAGGAGAGAGGAGAGAGGAGCTCAGTGTATCCTAAGCGTCCATAAGGAGAGAGGAGAGGAGCTCAGTGTATCCTAAGCGTCCTATAGCAGCATCTCTAGGGGCTGGAGTTCATGGTCAGCAAATGTATAAATTGTAATATGAGATTAGAATAGTGAAACAATGGAATGGTCCTGAAACCTTTTTTGTGTTTAATATTTCTCTCGCCAGGTACTACGGCAACGACTGTGAAGAATCGTTCTTCTTCTTCTGTAACACCATACCCGGCAGCAGCAGTGCGTTCATCCCCGAGTCCAAGACGCTGGCGGAGGCCAGCAAACACTGCGTGGGCCTGGACATGAACCTGGCCGTCCTGCCGGACCACGACTACGTGAGATACACCATCATCCCACGGGACTTTCCGGTGTGGGTTGGAGTTCCTTCAGAAGGTAAAGACGAACGACTCGTAAGCCTCCTGTCCAGAACCCATTTACTGGTGAGCACCCTAGTTAAAGTGAACAATAAGCACGTTTGGTCGGTTTTAGGCATCATGCCTAATGCTGCGTTCACCAATATGTTTATTATATTATTTATATCTATAAATAATACATATCGTATATATTTGTTATATGTATTATATATTTATATATAAATATATTTATTATATGTATTTATTATATATATATTGATTATGTATTATATATGTATTATATATAAATTATTTTATAATATATAAATATATTTATTAAGTGTATATATCTATTGTATAAATATATTTAATATATATATATTTAATATATATATAGATATATAAAAAAAATGTATGTGTATGAAAACCCTTATGAAGTCTACTCAAGCGCAAAATTGTCCCTGCTTCTGGTCTCGTCTCGGCTGGTGGGAGCATCCTCGTGGTTTCTGGCCGTCATGGCGACACAACGTTGCCCATGTTTCCGTGTCGTGGTCGGATGCTTTCCCTCCGCTTGCTGATCCCTTTATTGGCGTTCAAAGAAGCGAGCGGGACGGAGTTCGGGGACTGGCCCCCCGGGGAGACGAGCGCGGCGGGGGACTGCGTGGCCGTCTCCTCCCTGCAGAGGCTGCTGTCCAGCGAGCCGTGCTCCGCCCCGCTGCCCTTCGTCTGCCGCTGGGACAACGTGGTCCTGGTGAGGGAGCGCATGCCGTGGGAGGCGGCCGTGGAGCACTGCCGCGCCCTGGGCCACGAGCTGGTGAGCGTGGAGCCGGGGGACGACCACGACTACCTGGCGGGGAGGGCGGCGCCCGCCGGCAAGGAGGCGGTGGGTCGCAACCGCCAACTCCTCCCGAGCTCTGAGAATGTCTGATCCACCGGACCGGAGGGTCGCTCTCTGAGTTTAGCTCTAATGCGCAATGTGGATGACTCCCGCTTCGTTCTATACACAACATCTGGTTTGCGTTAATGATTTGTTGTTTATGTAGTCTTAATATTTGAATTCATATGAATAAAGCCAGGTTAAAAATAATAGGTATTTTTTTGGGACATATTAAAGTCAAAGGTTTTATGTATCTGAATAAACAGACTTTAAAACGTCTGTTTTCTAAGCTTCGTAGTATATATTTAAATGTATAATTAAAAAGTGTGTTTAAATGCTCTGTGAACAAACCGCTCTGCATGAAACCTCCTCCTCTCCTCATGCGTCTCCTCCTCTCCTCAAGCGTCTCCTCCTCTCCTCATGGGTCTCCTCTCCTCATGCGTCTCCTCCTCTCCTAATGCGTCTCCTCCTCTCCTCAAGCGTCTCCTCCTCTCCTAATGCGTCTCCTCCCTCATGTCTCCTCCTCTCCTCATGTCTCCTCTCCTCATGCGTCTCCTCCTCTCTCCTCATGCGTCTCCTCCTCTCCTCCTGCCTCCTCCTCTACTCATGGGTCTCCTCTCCTCATGCGTCTCCTCCTCTCCTCATGCGTCTCCTCCTCTCCTCATGGGTCTCCTCTCCTCAAGCGTCTCCTCCTCTCCTCATGTCTCCTCCTCTCCTCATGCGTCTCCTCCTCTCCTCATGCCTCCTCCTCATGCGTCTCCTCCTCCCCATGGTCTCCTCCTCTCCTAATGCGTCTCCTCCTCTGCTCAACCGTCTCCTCCTCTCCTCAAGCGTCTCCTCCTCTCCTCATGGGTCTCCTCTCCTCATGCGTCTCCTCCTCTCCTCATGGGTCTCCTCCTCCTCATATGCGTCTCCTCCTCCTCAAGCGTCTCCTCCTCTCCTCATGGGTCTCCTCTCCTCCTCCTCTCCTCATGCGTCTCCTCCTCTCCTCATGCGTCTCCTCCTCTCCTCATGCGTCTCCTCCTCTCCTCATGGGTCTCCTCCTCTCCTCATGCGTCTCCTCCTCTCCTCATGGGTCTCCTCTCCTCATGCGTCTCCTCCTCTCCTCATGGGTCTCCTCCTCTCCTCATGCGTCTCCTCCTCTCCTCAAGCGTCTCCTCCTCTCCTAATGCGTCTCCTCCTCTCCTCATGCGTCTCCTCCTCTCCTCATGGGTCTCCTCCCCTCATGCGTCTCCCCCTCTCCTCATGGGTCTCCCCTCCTCATGCGTCTCCTCCTCCTCCCTCTCCTCTCCTCATGCGTCTCCTCCTCTCCTCATGGGTCTCCTCTCCTCATGGGTCTCCTCCTCTCATGCGTCTCCTCATGGGTCTCCTCCTCTCCTCATGCGTCTCCTCCTCTCCTCATGCGTCTCCTCATGGGTCTCCTCTCCTCATGCGTCTCCTCCTCTCCTCATGGGTCTCCTCCTCTCATGCGTCTCCTCATGGGTCTCCTCTCCTCATGCGTCTCCTCCTCTCCTCATGGGTCTCCTCCTCTCATGCGTCTCCTCATGGGTCTCCTCTCCTCATGCGTCTCCTCCTCCCCTCAGGTGTGGACGGGCCTCCGCTTCCTGGCCGGCGCGTGGCTGTGGGTGAATGGGGAGCGCGTGTCGCACCCCGAGCTGCCGGCCTGCCCCCCCGCGCGGCTGCACTGTGGCGCCCTGTCGCTCGGCGGCCTGCAGCCAGCCGACTGCGGCGAGGAGAAGAGCTTCCTGTGTTACAGCGCCTACTGACGCTGACGCAGTGAACACGTGGAACACTGGGGGGGGGGGTTCTGTCAAAGAAGCAATAAACACATATCATCATCATATCATGTCATTATATATCTCATGTCATATCATGTCATGTCCATATCATCACATGTCATATCATCATCTCATCACACATATATCATCTCATCAGACAGCTGTTGCTACAGTAACCCTAAAGATGGAGGGGAGCTTCTCTCTGATTTGTTGACACTGCCGGCTGGCCCTGTGTGGCTAGCTCACTGGCTAGCTCACAGGCTAGCTCACTGATTAGCTCACTGGCCCCCTCCCGGCCCCTGTGGCCCCCCCCTGGCTCGCCACATGTTTATTTCTTCCTTGTTGGTGCTGCCTCGTCTCTTCCCCTGACTCAGGTCCACCTGTCTCTCTCCTCTCTGGAGGTCATCTGGTTTATTGGTAACCAACAGTTTCACAAATGAATCTGAGTTGGGTCATGAAGACAACCGCCTCCTCCACATCGGTCTTTCCCAACTCCCGAACAAACACATCGACATATTAGTTCTGACACCCGGTTCAATGCGTGTGCTCCTCCGTCTGCGTCTGGCGTTCCTGGAGCTGGAGTCGGAGGAGAGCCGTGTGGCGGCAGGACGTCTTTGCAGCTGTAATCTAAGCCTAAAATAAAACGATGCACAGGTATAAACCACGCCCCTCTATGAGTGGTTGCAGCACACAATACAATGCATGTTACCACAACATATACAATCATATACATATATTTAAATACACAAATACATAACCATAAATACCTGTTACATTAGCTGTCTGTCATGTTGTGGTTCATTGTTTATAATCTGGATCAGGTTTATCACCTACGGAAACATTCAGCCTCAACCGACCGGTCGGACTGCTGAGAGTTCTATGAAGTAAGGAGGACGTGACGGGAAATCATAACACACACACACACTCACACACTCACACACACACACACACACACACACACACACACACTCACTGCCTCAGAGACGGAGAATGAAGAGTCTTTCCTTCAGTGCGGTTGTGGCCGGTAAGAATCCCCCGACCGTGACCCCTGCCCGTGACCCCTGCCCGTGACCCCTGCCCGTGACCCCTGCCCGTGACCCCTGCCCGTGACCCCCGAGGGTCGCAGGACTTCCTCCCGACGCTGGTGTCTGTGAAGGAGTTCCGCCCAGACACGATGGCGTCTGAGGAGAAGGAGCGCGCGTCTCGGCCGCTGAGCCCCAGGGCGAGAGGTGAGGGCCCCTCCTCTGTTTCCCCCGCCGCTCTCCTGGGAGCTCTGACGCCCCCTTGTTGCCTCCGTGTCGTGTCAAGCCCCGTGAAGCCGGAGGGACGCGACCCACCGGGACACCGCTGGGCCCCCCTGAAGAGCAGCGCCCCCATGTGGCGCCCAGTGAACTTCAAGAATGGAGAGCTGGAGCCAGGGTGAGCTTTTAAAGCACAAATATGTTACGCATCTTATAGAAAACGCACCTTTTCCGACTATATCTGGATTAACACACAGATTATCACTTCAGTGGCTCTTAAATATCTTATTGTGGTACTTTTGTAGTTTGATTATGTTGAGGAAATGTTACTTTCTGTATTCTTGTTGTTCTTAGTTTGTACTCTAGGTTGAAATGCACTTATTGTAAGTCTCTTTGGATAAAAGCGTCTGCTAAATGACATGTAATGTAATGTAATATAGAATAGAATAGAATTATACTTTATTAATCCCCAAGGGGAAATTTGTGGACACAGTAGCACCAATAAACTAAACACACAAGAATAAAATATAAATATAAGAAAGAAAGAAAAAGTGACTGTAAATAAACTATACAAGTGAAATATAAAATACAAAATAAAATATATATGTTTATATACACACAACATATATGCAAATACTCAGCAGTGTAAATTAAATAAAATCTAGACAATGTGCAAAATGCAAAGTGTGTGTATGTTATTGCACTAGTTTCTTGGAGGAAGTATATTATATTTATATATATATATATATATATATATATATATATATATATATATATATATATATATATATATATATTATAAGTTGTGTTTAAAACACCAGAGAAGAGGACGGGAGGTCCTCCATCCGGCTCTGCTCCGGGCAAAGTGGTCTCCTGGAGGCCGGAGGGACAAAACAAGGAAATACGAGTCGCTCCTCGTTTCTGCCGCTTTGATTTTAATACGATGAACAAAACTACAGAGAGTCTCCGCCTGAAGGAGACCGTGAGGCGGAGGTCGAGTTCAGTCCACGACCGAACATGTCTGTGTTGCATGTCTGTGTTGCATGTCTGTGTTGGGTCACAGCCCCGAGACGCAGGAGGGACCCGGTCCACCCGAGTCCCTGAAGAGCAGCGGGTCCATGTGGCATCCAGTGAACTTCAACCATGAAGAGTCAATGTGAGCATTTAAAGCACAAATATGTTACTTCCAAGGGAAGTTTATGGTTGTTTATTAGATTAAATAAAAAATGGCAACCTCCATTTGCCCTCCGCCGGGAGGAGAGCAAGATAAGATAAGATATGATAAGATAAGATAGTCCTTTATTCGTCCCTCAGTGGGGAAATTACAGGATCACAGTATCGTACCATTTCTCACAAGTGAATATAAAAACGAGTAATGAAATAGAAACAAGTAATAGAATAATATAAATAAGCATTATAAAAAAATAAAATAAAAAAAACAGTAGAATATTAATGTACAGAGTAGAAAAATGTATATGAACAAAAGGTACTTAAACAAAAGGTACTTAAGCAAGATGGCGGCGCCGAGTTACCTGACTTCAGGGGTGCCTCTGGATTTATGGAGAGACAAAGAAATATTCAGAATTCCCTGTGAAAATAAACTTTAACTTTAATGTCATCAATTTGAAAGTTTTAAACCTGCGTCTATCCAAAGTTCAGTCTTCTGCTAACTAAAATGAGCATATTAGCAAATATATGAAAAGATCACTGCTCAATTTGATATAAAAACAACTTGTAATACGAGAAATAAACAGAGGGCGTTTTCCTTCTAGTTCAAATGTTTGACCCCATCCACCTGGGGGTGGAGTCTCTCTTGTGGTAGCTCACAT
>CM070104.1:28148140-28175457 GCA_036178185.1 Liparis tanakae | reverse complement strand
ATTAGCTTAGCATGAAGACGGGTTGTGTCCAAAGGTAATCAACCAGTTTAATTTCTATCCATACTAATCAGAAGCAAGTGACGTCTACATCTAACCAACAAGGTTTTCAATCAACTTGGAAGCTGCATCAGTGGTTTCAAAGCGCCGTCCCCTTAACGCTGTGTTTCTGTGTCTTGTGTCCTCCATTAGATTTCCGTGAGCTTTCTCTGGACCCCAACACGGCCGCCCCAAACCTCTTATTGTCTGACGACAACAGACGAGTGATGGTGGTGAAAGAGAAGCAGCCGTATCCCGATCATCCGGAGAGATTCGACCACTGGAAACAGCTGCTGTGCAGAGAAGGTCTGACTGGGCGTTGTTACTGGGAGGTCGGGTGGAAAGGGAGGGTTCATATAGGAGTGTCGTACAGAGGATTTAACGTGAGAGGAGACAGTGACGACTGCTGCATTGGATGGAACGATCGGTCCTGGAGTCTGTTCTGCTCTGCTCATGGTTACTTGGCCTGGCACAACAACCACCCAGAAGACATCGCCGCTCTCCCGTCATCGGACTCCAGCCGAGTCGCGGTGTATCTGGACTGGCCCGCCGGCACCCTGTCCTTCTACCTTCTCCCCTCCATTGTCAGTTCGGTCAAACAGAGCCACCTCTACACCTTCAAATGCACCTTCACCGAACCCCTCTACCCTGCCTTTGGGTTCGGACGAATGAGCGAGCTCGAGACCGACTCCTCACCGTCCTTAGTTGTTCTGGCGCAGATGGAACAATAAATGTGTCTTCCTGTGTCGAGCAGCGGTTCTTAAACTGGGGAAGACCGACCAGCATAGACAGCACGTTCTAGTAGCCTTCAATGAGAATAAGTTGTGTTTCTACTGCCCTGCTCCGCTCCTAATGTTTTTCCACCCTGCTTTGTATCTTTGCAAGAAAGCCCCAAACGTCTGTAACTGAAAAAGAAGAAGCGCTTCTTTTTAAATATTCTGGCAACTTTTGCGGGATACCTGACGCTAAATGACTTCAGCAATAGTTACTGGAAGTATTTCTTGACATAAATTGAATATAACTATGTTACATTAGTGTATAATCATATGAACCTAAGAACAGTTGTATTTTTTTTACCTTTGATTTAGCTACAGAAGGAACAGGTCCTCTTCACAAAGTCTACGGTAGCACAGAATGGACAAACCCAACACTGGCTTAAGAGAGAGAGACTTTCTTTCTTTTAGGTTACCTTTTGGCCACTTCAGTCTCGGACACATTCGAAAGGCAGGAGTAAGCAGATTCCACTCAATCTTACTAACTGCTCCTTTAAAGGGTTATTGTGGTCTTCATTGCAACATCATCAACAAAAGGCTCAGAAAACTGGTAAAGAAGGGGAGGGTGCTCCTGTGGAAGTGGATGACTGGGTACTGAGGAAAGTAGCCAGAGGTAACCTCGCACTGTGTGAAGGTGTGGTTGAAAGAAGATCAAATAAGTAATTGGATACACAAGACGCATTGTGCTTGGGCTCTAACCACAGAAGACAGAACAGCGGCCCGAGCTGGACAATAACCAGGAGGCAAGAGCCTCAGAGGAAAAGGAGAAGGTTTGTGAAGACGAGGAAGAGCCACGGTATAACCTGAGAAGCAAGAGGGGCATAGCCAAATGAAAGCCAGGAACATGAAATACGACTATGAAAAACAGACTTTAGTTGTAATACCGGAGACTGGAGCAACAGTACTACCAGTGTAACCAATGGGGATAAGGTAACTAGAATACATTATGCTAGATCCACACTGGATCTGTGGGGGACGATGATTGATGCATGTCCTCCTTGGTAACTGGTAAGGAACCTGTGCCTCAGTTTCGCTCATATTCCCCATCAGAGTAATCCCACTAGGTGCCCAGAAGCTGGTCAGTCACGTATAATCCCAGGGCCCCCTGGATAGAAAGAAAGTGGTTTTGACCTAAAATCTGCATCTTCAATCCATGTTGACGCCATAGGACCCAGAAGAGGGTCAGACGAGTACAAACCAATGGATCTGATGGATCAGTGATCTCAACGATAACCATAAATGAAAAGATAACCGTCTAAACTGTGTGCATTTCGTGGGACTACTATAATAGGGTGATTTCATACTATGCGCTTCGTCTCGAGGATTATCCAGTAGAATGAGAGGGTTACAAACACCTAGAGACAACGGTTCCGTAGTACGAGGGTGATTTGAAGACCCTGGATATCGGTGGTTTAGCTTAGCTTCTTATCATATACTGTAGGTAGGATTTCCACTCTGTTAAATAAGTCCCACACACATAGTTAAGAACTGATACAGCCCGTTTATTAAGCTCAATATTATTGTTTAGTTGACATAATGGATTATGTCAAAAAGAGGATTGATAATGTAACCCGTATATTGTTATATTCGTATGTTCTCGTCGGGTTACTCAAGTTCAGAATAACAACTCGTAGCAGCTGTAGTTCGTGACAAGTCTCTGGGAAACGTTCAGTTGTCTGCCTCTCAAGAATGGACACACGGCATGCTCCAAAACAATCACGCACAACATTGGTATCTTCACACGAGAACGTTTGGGTCGCGTGACAGTTCAGCCAATCAGAGGCCAGGGCGATGCATGTGACACAATCTGTGTATAACAAGTTCTGTTCCTCTCAACCTGTGTGTGTGTATACTGTACATGTGTTATATGCATGTATATACCGTACATGCATGTGTGTGTGCATGTTATCTTATTTATACTGTACAGGTGTGTGTTATATGCATGTGTATATATATATATATACATATATATATATATATATATATATATATATGGTACAGGTGTGTGTTATATGCATGTATGTATATGGTACAGGTGTGTGTTATTTGCATGTATATATATGGTACAGGTGTGTGTTATATGCATGTATGTATATATGGTACAGGTGTGTGTTATATGCATGTATGTATATATGGTACAGGTGTTTTTTATATGCATGTATATATATATATATATATATATATATATATATATATATATATATGGTACAGGTGTGTATTCAATGCATGTATGTATATGGTACAGGTGTTTTTTATATGCATGTATATATATATATATATATATATATATATATGTATATGGTACAGGTGTGTGTTATATGCATGTGTGTATATGGTACAGGTGTGTGTTATATGCATGAATGTATATGGTACAGGTGTGTGTGATATGCATGTATGTATATGGTACAAGTGTGTGTGATATGCATGTATGTATATGGTACAGGTGTGTGTGTGTGATATGCATGTATGTATATGGTACAGGTGTGTGTGATATGCATGTATGTATATGGTACAGGTGTGTGTGATATGCATGTATGTATGTATACTGTACAGGTGTGTGTTATATGCATACCGATGGGTTTCCAGGGGCACAGCCATTATGAATTTAGCATAATCAAAGTCTAATTTGAGAAATCATGACATATTATATATGTTGTTGTTCTCTGTAGTTTATCCAGTTTTTTCTCAAATCAAACTTATCATAAAGTGTTTCTTTTCTGTAATGTTTATTGTCACAAATGTGTTGGTCTTTCATTTGAAAACTAATATGAATTAAAGATTCAACTACACTGAAACATTTTGTTATTAGTAATGTTTAATTCCAACAATAAATGAAGTCTAACCAAGTGAGATATCACAGTTTTAGTTCACTGTTCCCTTAAACCGGAGTCCGCGGTTCGGTTCCGGGCCCAAGTCGCTTTGTATCCGAACCCTGGGCCGATAACCGATAGATTATTGATCAATATTACACGTTAACGGAGCGGTTCTAATTCAACCCGCGCAGCTCTTCTAGCCTTTACGGCCGTAAACACACGGATCATGAGGTACATCACGTCAGATGATGCTCTCAGCCAATCAAATGTGTTCCAGGATCCAACACATTAACTCATTGTCCAAACACAAACACACGCGCACGCATACACGCACACACACACGCACGCACGCACGCACAGTTGAATTCTAATTCGATACCATCTTTCAACTCATTTCTAGTGCAATACACGTGGCGGCCAGCAGGGGGCAGTGCAGGCATACTTCAGCGACATTCGGTGCGTCCTTATGTTCACAGCGATTCACTTGTTCCACATTGTGTCACCGACTTGTTCCACAATTACAAATGCTGTGTCAACAATTCTCCTCACAAAACTCCATCATGACAAAGTAAAGAAACACTTTTATAGAATAATAAAGAACGGACATAGAACACATAGAACACATAGAACGTACAGCCTCTGCTCCTCAATGCTATGCAGACGCACCTTCGGCAGAACCTACAGGCTCCCAGAGGGAGGCCACCCACAGACCTGGGCCTGGACAGGGTCCTGTACCAAGGCCTTACGTAGACCTTCATAGATCTTACGTAGACCTTACGTAGACCTTATGTAGACCTTTCATAGACCTTATGTAGACCGTACGTAGACCTTCATAGACCTTATGTAGACCTTACGTAGACCTTACGTAGACCTTATGTAGAACTTATGTAGACATCCAAAGACCTTATGTAGACCTCATGTAGACTTCATGTAGCACCTACTTAGACCTTATGTAGACCTCATGTAGACTTTATGTAGACCTTACTTAGACCTTACATAGATCTCATATAGACCTTATGTAGACCCTATGTGGACCTCATGTAGACTTCATGTAGACTTTATGTAGACCTTACTTATACCTTATGTATACCTCATGTAGACTTTATGTAGACCTTACATAGACCTTATGTAGACCTTACTTAGACCGTACGTAGACCTTATGTGGACCTTATGTAGACTTCATGTAGACTTTATGTAGAACTTACTTAGATCTTAAGTAGACCTTACGTAGACTTTATGTAGAACTTACTTAGACCTTACTTAGACCTTACATAGACCTCATATAGACCTATGTAGACCTTACATAGACCGTATGTGGACCTTATGTAGACCTCATGTAGACTTTATGTAGACCTTACTTAGACCTTATGTAGACCTCATGTAGACTTTATGTAGACCTTACTTATACCTTATGTAGACCTCATGTAGACTTTATGTAGACCTTACATAGACCTTAAGGCCCAGTCACACCGGGGAAACGCACGGCCGGCGCATAATTAAGATCTGTGCGTCGCTGTTCGTCCAAGTTTTGGGAAAAGATAACAATAACCCAGCGAGTTGACAGCGAATGCACAGCATATTGGACGCATACAGAACGTATACAGGGCGCATGCAGAACGCATATGTTCAAATAATCCAACGAATACACAGCGCGTTGCTAGCGCGTGGAACGCATGCAGCGCGCATGCAGCGCGCATGCAGCGCGCATGCGCAGCGCACGTGCAACGCACAGCCAGCGAATAGCAGCGTCTGTATAAAAAAGCGGCTGCTCATGTTGCTTGTCGTAGTGTTTTGACAACTGCAAGTCTCCAAGATGCCAAAACGAAGGATCCAGACATCCAAGAAGAAGACTCCTGCTCCTGATACTATGCCTAGGGTAGTTCCCTCACGCTCAGTAGGGAGTACATACCCATAGGGGCCCATCACACCAGACGCGCCTCTTAAAAACACATCGCCCGCAAAACCATTGATTCCCTATGGTACCGCGCGACTTTCAGACGCACCTTTTAAATCTAGCCGTACCATAGGAATCAATGGTTTTGCGGGCAACGCGTTTTTGAGAGCCGCGTCTGGTGTGATCAGCCCCATAGGGAGTACATACAACGAATACCCAGCGCGTGCTCCGTGTGCCTGGCGTTGGTCCAGCGTGCTCTGCGTGTGTCTGGCGTCCTTCTGGCGTGTACATGTATGCGTCGAGCTCTGCGCACATTTTTGTGCATGCACAAAAACCCCGACGCACGAAGCGTTTGCCCAGCGCGCTCGACGAACGAGTAACGAATGCTGACGCACACCGAGCGAACAACAACGCACAGTCATGTTTTCGAGCATTGGCTGTGCGTTTTACCCGGTGTGACTGGGCCTTTATGTAGACCTTACTTAGACCTTACGTATACCTTACATAGACCTCATGTAGACCTCATGTAGACCTTATGTGGGGCCTCCCGTCAGGCAGGAGCAGGTCCGTGGATCCAGGACTCACCGGAGCTGCATGTTGAGTTTCAAGGTAAAGACTGCGAACACAGATTTTACAATAATAAATAAATAAACATAGTTTTCAATTCAATTCAATTCAGTTTATTTGTATAGCCCAGTTTCACAAATTACAAATTTGTCTCAGAGTGCTTTTTTTTCCTTTTTTTCTCTCCATGTAATCCTTATGTGTCGAATTTAAAGGATAACAATTAATTTCATTAGTACATAATAAGCGCTGTGGATACTTTTCGCATGCACTGTGGGGACCTCAGTTCCAATGAAGTGTCTGCAGTAAGATAATAATCAAACTCATGTATTGATGTGTGGGGCGATCGGACATTTCTATTTGCTAATACCTTTGAAGAAGGAAATATAACAAACATGTAAAAGAGTTAATTAATGCCCAGCAGGTGCACAAGAACAGGAAGAAGATGCATTTTCTCCACGGTGAGTCATCGAGGTGGAGGCTCATATTTCTATTGCTCATCAATACATTTGAATTCCTCCTCCTGTGAACATTGTGCAGCTCGTTCCCACTGACGTATGTTCTGAATATGGCCGGCTGCATAACGTGTGAGCCAGAACAACAGACCGGCTTATGTAACGCCCGTAATCCTGCGGCTCTGACGACAGGTGTGGTGACAGGAATCACGTCTGGCAGGTGGATGGACGGGTCGTCGGCGGCGCGCTGGAGAGCGGCACGCGGTCACATGACCTGCCGTTAGAGGCGCTCCTGGGGTTGCGAGTGTTCTGGGATCACATGAAGCCGTGACAACACACGGGCTCCCTCACACCGGAGAACGGGAACGTTGATATGCTCATTTTGGAGAGAAATACCGTAAACAAATATCTATGTTGTAGTAAAACTATGTGTTCAACAATGTAGTAAAACAATATAGTAAGACAATGTAGTAAAACAATGTGTTCAACAATGTAGTAAAACAATATAGTAAAACAATGTAGTAAAACAATATAATAAAACAATATAGTAAAACAATATAGTACAACAATGTAGTAAGACAATATAGTAAAACAATATAATAAAACAATATAGTAAAACAATGTAGTAAAACAATATAATAAAACAATATAGTAAAACAATATAGTACAACAATGTAGTAAGACAATATAGTAAAACAATATAATAAAACAATATAGTAAAACAATGTAGTAAAACAATGTGTTCAACAATGTAGTAAAACAATATAGTAAAACAATATAATAAAAAAATATAGTAAAACAATGTAGTAAAACAATGTGTTCAACAATGTAGTAAAACAATGTAGTAAAACAATGTGTTAAACAATGTAGTAAAACAATGTAGTAAAAACAATGTAGTAATACAATGTGTTCAACAATGTAGTAAAACAATATAATAAAACAATATAGTAAAACAATGTGTTCAACAATGTAGTAAGACAATATAGTAAAACAATATAGTAAAACAATATAGTAAAACAATGTAGTAAAACAATGTGTTCAACAATGTAGTAAAACAATATAGTAAGACAATGTAGTAAAAAAATATAGTAAAACAATGTAGTAAAACAATGTGTTCAACAATGTGTTCAACAATGTAGTAAAACAATGTGTTCAACAATATAGTAAAACAATGTAGTAAAACAATGTAGTAAAACAATGTGTTCAACAATGTAGTAAAACAATGTAGTAAAAACAATGTAGTAATACAATGTGTTCAACAATGTAGTAAAACAATATAGTAAAACAATATAGTAAAACAATATAATAAAACAATATAGTAAAACAATGTGTTCAACAATGTAGTAAGACAATATAGTAAAACAATATAGTAAAACAATATAGTAAAACAATGTAGTAAAACAATGTGTTCAACAATATAGTAAAACAATATAGTAAAACAATATAGTAAAACAATGTAGTAAAACAATGTGTTAAACAATGTAGTAAAACAATGTAGTAAAACAATGTAGTCAAACAATGTGTTCAACAATGTAGTAAAACAATCTTTTCAACAATATCGTAAAACAATATAGTAAAACAATGTGTTCAACAATATCGTAAAACAATATAGTAAAACAATATAATAAAACAATATAGTAAAACAATGTAGTAAAACAATCTGTTCAACAATATAGTAAAACAATATAATAAAACAATATAGTAAAACAATGTAGTAAAACAATCTGTTCAACAATATAGTAAAACAATGTGTAAAGACAATGTGTTAGACATTGTAGTAAAACAATGCTGTAAAACAATGTAGACAAACAATCTAATAAAACAAAGTAGTTAATAAATAATGTGTTAAACATTGTAGTAAAGCAATGTAGTAAAGCAATGTAGTAAAACAATGTAGTAAAACAATGTAGTAAAACAATGTTAACAGTGTTAAACAATAAGTGAGTTAATAATGTTTTCTGTTCTAGTTTTATTATTGTCACACTTGTTCTGTGTTTTTTATTAATCTTCTTTTGTAACTCCCACACACACACACTCACACACACTCTCACACACTTCTCAGAAGGGGATCATTATTCTCGCCCTTCAGGCTGAAACCTGCTGATCCAGAATCTGCTCTGAGAAGAAACCAGAGGCGTTCCAACGAGCTTCTGTTCCAGAGTCAATGCCGCAGATCGGCCCGTCGTCGTTTCTATTGTTCTCATCCTAGTCAACCAGGAGGAAATGATCAGGTGTTTATCACCGCTGCCTTCGAATCAACACGGAGGATAGAATGTTTATGTGTCTGTGCCGACACAGCGAGTCCCGTGACCCGGCGCCCGGCGGCGTGCGGCCGGACATCAAACCTGTGACCATAATAACCTGGTTTGTGTGGGACTTGAACCCACGGCCTTCAGGACAGACGGACCGAGCTTCTTCTGTCGCAGGCCTGGAAAGTTACAAGGAGGCCGATTACACAATCCGTGTTTTTAGAACATACTGCTCTCTTTCTATAGCGTAAATGACCTCGTCATCAGCGTGATGGATGCCTGGAGCTGGACACGTTTCCTTTGTGTATCTTCTCTGTTGTTGTAGGAGAGATGGCGTGGGAGTTCATGTCTGATGGACTCACGTTACACAACATTACACAACATTACACTTCAACTACTTCCTCCTGCGGCTACTGTTTGGAACGCACACCAACAATCAGTCAGGGCATAAGCATGCGTATACATACTGTGAGTACATGCGTATGCATACTGTGAGTACATGCGTATGCATACTGTACATATACATGCAGATTCATGGGTATACATACTGTACATATACATGCGAGTACATGCGTATACATACTGTACATATACATACAGTATGCATGCGTAAGCATACTGTACATATACATGCAGATTCATGGGTATACATACTGTACATATACATGCGAGTACATGCGTATACATATTGTACATATACATACAGTATGCATGCGTAAGCATACTGTACATATACATGCGTATACATACTGTACATGCGAGTACATGCGTATACATACTGTACATATTCATGTGAGTACATGCGTATACATGTATATACATACAGTACTTATACATGCGTACATGTATATGTACGCATGTATACGTACTGTATGTACACGCATGCATAGTCATGTATACGCATGTATACGTACAGTATGTATACGCATGTAATCTCATCATACGCATGCATACACATGTATACGCACACACACAAATACACGCATTTATCCGCGTAGAGGACGATCAGCAGCCTGAAGGTCACACATACTGACGGCTCATACATGTCGCTGTGGCGCATTCCCGCGTGCCGAGAACGTTCTGTCCTCGTTCTCGTTGTTCTCCTTGTTCTCCGTGTTGTCGTCGTTCTCACGGAACTTAAGTGTCCCTCCAGGTTTCAGACGGGCTGACGCCTCCGGAGCCGGTTACTACAAACTCACTCGCTTGTTTCCTGGTGAGCGCTCCAGTATCCTGTTGACTATGAACCCCCCTATAATTATTATAGAGAGTTGTTATTACTATTATAATTATTATTATTAACTTTCAGCACCTAAAAAACATGTTTATCTTATTTTATTTTATTTTATTTCATGCCCATATAATGTGTAACTCAATCCACCAGGTCTGAGCCTCCTGGTCTGGGTCTGATCCTCCTGGTCTGAGCCTCCTGGTCTGGGTCTGATCCTCCTGGTCTGAGCCTCCTGGTCTAGGTCTGAGCCTCCTGGTCTAGGTCTGAGCCTCCTGGTCTGGGTCTGATCCTCCTGGTCTGGGTCTGATCCTCCTGGTCTGATCCTCCTGGTCTAGGTCTGAGCCTCCTGGTCTAGGTCTGAGCCTCCTGGTCTAGGTCTGAGCCTCCTGGTCTGGGTCTGATCCTCCTGGTCTGGGTCTGATCCTCCTGGTCTGATCCTCCTGGTCTAGGTCTGATCCTCCTGGTCTGGGTCTGATCCTCCTGGTCTGGGTCTGAGCCTCCTGGTCTGGGTCTGAGCCTCCTGGTCTAGGTCTGAGCCTCCTGGTCTAGGTCTGAGCCTCCTGGTCTGGGTCTGATCCTCCTGGTCTGATCCTCCTGGTCTAGGTCTGATCCTCCTGGTCTGGGTCTGATCCTCCTGGTCTGGGTCTGATCCTCCTGGTCTGATCCTCCTGGTCTAGGTCTGATCCTCCTGGTCTGGGTCTGATCCTCCTGGTCTGATCCTCCTAGTCTAGGTCTGATCCTCCTGGTCTGGGTCTGATCCTCCTGGTCTGATCCTCCTGGTCTGATCCTCCTGGTCTGGGTCTGATCCTCCTGGTCTGGGTCTGATCCTCCTGGTCTGATCCTCCTGGTCTAGGTCTGATCCTCCTGGTCTGGGTCTGATCCTCCTGGTCTTGGCTATCAACCATGAAACGTTGAAGCTCATCAGTCAGCGTCGTCTTTCGTCTTTGAGGGAAACGTTTAGGCGTTTCCTCCGGACCCTGAACCTCTCTTTGTAAACAACAAAACAAGAAGCTGCATTCTTCATTCTCACCTGTCCACGCCTCACCTGCTCACAGACAAGCCACCGTCTGTGGACGCACTTCACTGGACCAGTGTTGACTGATGGAGGCTGTCCAGCTCCATGATGAATGACACATGGAAAACCAATACAGTGGAACACAGTAGAACACAGTGGAACACAGTAGTATACTGTAGAGTACTGTAGAGTACTGTAGATTACTTTATACTACAGTAGAATACAATACATTATAATACGGGTAGATGAAATCAAGCATTCTGATTGGTTGAGAGTGAGTCACAGGGTGTGGTATAATTAAGCAATAAGGGACGAGAGGCAGTACTTTGACTATTCAAGGGTTGCCGGCCCTCCGCTGCGCGTCGGGCCTAACAACACCCTTGAACACGTACTTTATTGACGTTACAGTACTGCCTCGAGTCCCTTATTGCTTTTATAATATGGTCACCAGCGACATTATAAATAGTAAGTAAATAGTAAGCTGCCTTTCAGCACAAAATAGTTGTTGCCAAAGTTATGCATCGCATTTCAGTAGCCGAGAGAAAGTAGTCCCCTCCGTGTGAAAGTAGTCCCCTCCGTGTGAAAATTACATTACATTACATGTCATTTAGCAGACGCTTTTATCCAAAGCGACTTACAATAAGTGCATTTCAACCTAGAGTACAAACTAAGAACAACAAGAATACAGAAAGTAACATTTCCTCAACATAGTCAAACTACAAAAGTACCATAATAAGAGCCATTCAAGTGCTACCAAAGTGCAAGTCTGTGATTAATCCAGATATAGTCGGAAAAGGTGCGTTTTCAGTTTTCGGCGGAAGATGTAGAGACTTCCTGCTGTCCTGATGTCAGTGGGGAGCTGGCTCCACCAATCAGGAGCCAGGACAGCAAACAGTCTGGATTTCGAGTGGTTAGCTCGAGGTGACGGAGTCACAAGTCAGTTGGCTGTTGCCGAGCGGAGCGAACGTGCCGGGGTGAACGGTGTGACCACATCCCGGATGTAGACGGGGCCCGATCCGTTCAGAGCATGGTACGCCAGAACCAATGTTTTGAAGCGGATGCGGGCCGCCACCGGTAGCCAGTGAAGAGAGAGGAGGAGCGGAGTGGTGTGGGTGGAGGAGTGGAGTGGTGTGGGTGAACCTCGGGAGGCTGAAGACCAGTCGAGCTGCTGCATTCTGGATGAGCTGCAGAGGCCGGATGGCCTTAGCAGGTAGACCAGCCAGAAGGGAGTTGCAGTAGTCGAGGCGCGAAATGACCAGAGCCTGGACCAGAACCTGCGCTGCCTTCTGGGTAAGAAGAGGTCGTATTCTCCAGATGTTGTGCAGCATGTACCTACAGGAACGCGATGTTGCAGCGATGTTGGCCGTCAGGGAGAGTTGACTGTCTAGCGTCACCCCGAGGCTCCTGGCAGTCAGGGTAGGGGCCAACACGGAGCTGTTGAAGGTGGTGGTCAGGTCCTGAGTGGGGTTCAGTCAGGGTAGGGGCCAACACGGAGCTGTTGAAGGTGGTAGTCAGGTCGTGAGTGGGGGAACCTTTCCCTGGTAGGAACAGTAGCTCGGTCTTGTCAGGGTTGATCTTCAGGTGGTGTGCAGACATCCACTGAGAGATGTCAGTCAGGCAGGCAGAGATTTGCGCCGCCACCTGTGTTTCGGACGGTGGGAACGAGAAGATCAGTTGGGTGTCATCGGCATAGCTGTGGTAGGAGAAGCCATGCGAACGAATGACAGAGCCGAGAGAATTGGTGTACAGAGAGAAGAGGAGGTGACCCAGGACGGAGCCTTGAGGAACCCCAGTAGTGAGAGGACAAGGATCAGATACAGATCCTCTCCAAGTTACCCGGTAAGTGCGGTCGGTGAGGTAGGAAGAGAAAGAGCGAGTGCAGTGCCTGAGATCCCCAGGTCCTGAAGAGAAGAGAGAAGGATCTGGTGGTTCACGGTGTCAAATGCAGCAGAAAGGTCTAGAAGGATAAGGACAGAGGAGAGAGAGGCTGCTCTAGCAGAGTGAAGCTGCTCAGAGACAGCAAGGAGGGCAGTCTCTGTTGAGTGGCCGGCCTTGAATCCAGACTGGTGGGGGTCCAGAAGGTCGTTGCCGTGGAGACAGGAGGACACTTGGTTAAAGATAGCTCGCTCCAGAGTTTTGGAAAGAAAGGAAAGAAGAGAGACCGGTCTGTAGTTGCTGACTTCAGACTGGTGGAGGTGGTTTCTTCAGGAGAGGGTTGACTCTTGCCTCCTTCAGAGAGTTGGGGAAACAGCTAGTTGAGAGGGAGCTGTTAATAAGATGGGTGAGAAAAGTCAGAAGGTCAGGAGCAACAGCCTGAAGGATGTGAGACGGGACGGGGTCAAGGGCGCAGGTGGTTGGTCGAGCAGAGGTCACCAAGCTAAGAACTTGACTGGGAGAAAAAGGGGTAAACGAGGAAAGAGAGGGGGATGAAGGAGTTGGTGTAGGTGAAGTGATAGAGGATGGATTAGTAAAGGAGGAGCGTATGTCGTCTATCTTGTTTGTAAAGTAGTCGACAAAGTGGCAAAAGGGAGGAAGGAGGAGGGGGACTCGGGGGATAAAGGAGGTTGGAAAAGATCCGTGTGAAAGTAGTCCCCTCCATGAGAAAACAGTCCCCTCCATGAGAAAATAGTCCCCTCCGTGTGAAAATAGTCCCCTCCGTGTGAAAATAGTCCCTCCGTGTGGTTAACGGACAAACAGCATTGTTTACATTCGTTAGCCTAGCTAAAGGAGGGGAGATAGTAGCTAGTTCTCGCAACATCTCATTAATTCAAATTGCTCATTTGATGAAAGTTGCCTTTAAAATAACAACAATGACAATGGGACACTTTCAATAAAATAATATTTATTAAATGTCTCCTAGGCACTGGGTCTATGTTAGCTATACATGCTGTTTACTAAACTATAGTTACGAGCGACTTGGGACTCGATAGACTAACACTCGGCTGTTGTTAAGGCTGACTTATCAGGGCTCTCACGTCTCACGCTTTGAGCGTTTCGGTCTTAACTCATATTTCTCACGCTTAAAAAAACTGTTGTCTATTTAATGTTTTAATGTGCCGCAGCGCCAACATGAGCCGCGCTCTGTGGAGCAGTCCAGCTCAGACCCACGTCCCAACGCTCGCCGTGGGTCACTTCCTGTCGCTGGTCATGTGACGTCACGTCTCAACGCTCGCCGTGGGTCACTTCCTGTCGCTGGTCATGTGACGTCACGTCTCAACGCTCGCCGTGGGTCACTTCCTGTCGCTGGTCATGTGACGTGACGTCACGTCTCAACGCTCGCCGTGGGTCACTTCCTGTCGCTGGTCATGTGACGTCACGCTTGCCTGTCTTCAAAACTTGAGAGCCCTGGTTTAACTTATGTTGATCTGGATATCTCCATTAATCATCCGTGGAAAACGTTTCTCATGTCCTCTTCGTTTCTGATGACGTCTCCTCCTCTTCTCTCTTTGTGGTGGCTCCGTGTTGAAGAGCCGTCTCCAGGAGGATAATGTGGATATCACTCCAACGCTGTCTTTCAATGAGATGTGGTGCCCAGTAGCTTTGAAGGGAGCCGCAGGATTTATTTGAAATGACAACTAACGATCGCGCGAAAGCTAACCTTATTTTTAGTGCGCATTGATATGGAAAGCGCCCCTTTAAGGTAAATGTAAACAGGCCGTACTGTACATTATGGGCTGAATATAACACACCCCGTGACTCACTCTCAACCAATCAGAATGCTTGATTTCATCAACCCGTATTATAATCAGCCATAATGTACAGTACGGCCTGTTTACATTTACCTTAAAGGGGCGCGTTCCATTAGCCTGACGATGTCATCGTCATAATTCTAGTCAGAGTGTGAGTCTGATCCGCTCCGTTGGGCTGTGATTAAGGGGCGTGTCTCAACCCAACCAGGAAAGAAAATTCCTCTTCGCTCAATTGGATAGAGCTACAACCAATCAGAGCAACAGAGTATGTGACGTATTTTAAGCGACGCATAGTTGTTGAACTCAACTACACGCACACTGGAAGAAGCAAGCGCCTCTTTATGACGTGTTGGTTACGTTACTGTTGATCATCTGTCCGTCATCGTATAAAGCCCGCCCTGACAATTTGATTGGTCCGGTCAATTTTTGACCGGAGATAATTTCTCCCCAATGGAGCAATGCCAGACCCAACTTCCCGACCAAATTTGTTTAGGGCGGGGCTAAGTTCGGTCTGGTGTCCATGCTAGCGTTCCATATCAATGTGCACTAAAACTAATGTTTAGCTTTTGCGCAACCGTTAGTTGTCATTTCAAATAAATCCCTTCAAAGCTACTGGGCACCACATCTCATTAAAGACAGCGTTGGAGTGATATCCACATTATCCAGCTGGAGACGGCTCTTCAACACGGAGCCACCACAAAGAGAGAAGAGGAGGAGACGTCATCAGAGACGAAGAGGACATGAGAAACGTTTTCCACGGATGATTAATGGAGATATCCAGATCAACATAAGTTAAACCAGGGCTCTCAAGTTCTGAAGACAGGCAAGCGTGACGTCACATGACCAGCGACAGGAAGTGACCCACGGCGAGCGTTGAGACGTGACGTCACATGACCAGCGACAGGAAGTGACCCACGGCGAGCGTTGGGACGTGACGTCACGTCACATGACCAGCGACAGGAAGTGACCCACGGCGAGCGTTGGGACGTGGGTCTGAGCTGGACTGCTCCACAGCGCGCTCATGTTGGCGTGGCGTCAGCACATAAAACATTAAATATCGAGAGTTTGTTGCGTGAGAAATACGATGTGGCGCGAGTGCGTGACTTAATAGACGACAGTTTTTAAGCGTGAGTCTCACGCTCAAAGCGTGAGACGTGAGAGCCCTGATAAGTAAGCCTTAACAACAGCCGAGTGTTAGTCTATCGAGTCCCAAGTCGCTCGTAACTATAGTTTAGTAAACAGCATGTATAGCTAACATAGACCCAGTGCCTATGAGACATTTAATAAATATTATTTTATTGAAAGTGTCCCATTGTCATTGTTGTTATTTTAAAGGCAACTTTCATCAAATGATCAATTTGAGTTAATGAGATGTTGCGAGAACTAGCTACTATCTCCCCTCCTTTAGCTAGGCTAACGAATGTAAACAATGCTGTTTGTCCGTTAGCCACACGGAGGGGACTACTTACACGGAGGGGACTACTTTCACACGGAGGGGACTACTTTCACACGGACGGGGCTACTTTCACACGGACGGGGCTACTTTCACACGGAGGGGACTATTTTCTCTCAGCTACTGAAATGCGATGCATAACTTTTGTTGGCAACAACTATTTTGTGCTGAAAGGCAGCTTACTATTTACTTACTATTTATAATGTCGCTGGTGACCATATTATAAACAACACCCTTGAACGCGTACTTTATTGATGTTACAGTACTGCCTCTCGTCCCTTATTGCTTAAATATAATATGATATAGTAGATTACAGTAGAATATAGTAGAATACTAGTAGTGTACTCATCTCTGTCCTGGTCTTGTTAGACCTTAGTGCTGATAAAGGACTCCTCTTTTTTTGAATCTTTTTTTTTTGAATCTTTTTTATATTTATCTAGTTTAATGTATATTGTGTATGTATGAGAGAGCAAAGTGGAACCGGAGACAAATTCCATGTATGTGAAAACTTTCATGGCCATTAAAGCTGATTCTGATTCTGATTCTGATTCTGATTCTCTCTGTCCTGGTCTAGTTAGACCTTAGTGCTGATAGAGGACTCCTCTCTGTACTGGTCTTGTTAGACCTTAGTGCTGATAGAGGACTGATAGAGGACATTCATTGTTATGCAGATGATACTCAATTATATCTATCGATCCAACCAGAGGAGTCCAATCAGCTCAGTAAAATTCAAACATGTCTTAAAGACATAAAAACATGGATGACCTTCAACTTCTTGATGTTAAACTCTAACAAAACTGAAGTAATTTTACTCTGAACACCTCAGATATCAATTATCTGGTGATGTGATTTCTGTAGATGGCATTACTCTAGCATCCAACACCACTGTAAAGAATCTTTGATCGGGACTTGTCCTTTACCTCCACATGAAGCAAATCTCAAGGACTGCATTCTTCCATCTACGTAATATAAAAAAATCAGGCACATCTTGTCTCAAAAAGATGCAGAACAAATTGGTTCACGCGTTCGTTACTTTGAGACTGGATTACTGCAACTCCTTATTATCAGGCTGCTCTAATAGGTCTCTTAAGTCAACTCCTTATTATCAGGCTGCTCTAATAAGTCTTTTAGGTCAACTCCTTATGATCAGGCTGCTCTATTAAGTCTCTTAAGTCAACTCCTTATTATCAGGCTGCTCTATTAAGTCTCTTAAGTCAACTCCTTATTATCAGGCTGCTCTAATAAGTCTTTTAGGTCAACTCCTTATGATCAGGCTGCTCTATTAAGTCTCTAAGGTAAACTCCTTATTATCAGGCTGCTCTAATAAGTCTATTAGGTCTCTCCAATTGATCCAGAATGCTACATCTCGTGTTCACACTAAAACTAAGAACAGAGGTCACATGACTCCTGTATTAGCTGCTCTGCACTGGCTCCCCGTAAAATCACCTCATGTAGTAGAGTACACTGAAGACTTTCCTCTTGATGGTCTTATAGTTAGCGCTGAGTCAGGTTCACCTGGTCCAGACCTTGAGATGCTACTATAGGCTGAGAGGCTGCTGGGGGACGTTAGGATACACTGAGCACCTCTCTCCTTTTCTTAACTTATGGATGCATTTTCATCACTATTGCACATTACTAACTCTGTTTCCTCTCCGGAGTCTTTGTGACTACAAGTCTCAGAGGGTCCATTCGACCTGGCTGGTTCTGATGCCATGGCCCCGCTGAGACTCCACCCACTCCTCCTCTCTACCTCCATCTGCCTGATGGATCATGGAGGTCTGGATTGTGGTCCATGCCTACTACCAATTATTCATATACTCCGTCATATTCATTGAATGTGTCTTAACTCTAATCTGTCCTTCTGGTCACATTACATCTATTGCACCTCTCCATCTTGGAGAGGGATGCTCCTCTCCTCCTTGTTTGGGAGTTGTTCCGGATCCGATGTGAGGTTTAGGGACAGGGATGTCTATATGTACAGATTGTAAAGCACTCTGAGGCAAATTCATTACAGTACACTACAGTGTCATACAGTAGGATGCATCGGACCAAATCAATGAATATAAAGTAGCGCCTGCGGGGTTGCAATGTGACATGTTGCTCTTCCAGTCACCTGATGACTTGTTGGCTCAGCAATGTTCTTAATCACTTCCTGCTCCTTTGTCATGGAGTTTCTTCTTCCTCTCCTTCTTCTTGGCAGCCAGCTGGCCAAAGAATTTGATTGAAAGTTGGACAGGTGCATTGATGAAAACACGCCCACAACACCGCTTATAAAGAGCGAGCAATCGAACACCTGCAACATCGAGCATCACGACCAGGTACAACAGGTACTGGTCTCCTCACCTCCTCACCTCCTCTCCTCACCTCACCTTACCTCCTCTCCTTCACCTCGTCCTCTCACCTCCTCTCTCCTTTAACCCCCGAACCGTCTCTGACTTTCAGACTCTGCGGTGTTACTCCAGGAGACCGTCATCATGACTCCAGCCTTCCTCATCCTCCTCTTCCTCTCGGCCATTACTGCGGTGAGAATAACATTGTATTAAATATATTAAATTAGAAGAGAAAAAAAAATACTTTTTTTATTCACGCGGCTGATTCATTAAATTTTTTAAAGATAATTAAATTTTTTTGAGTTTATTTCTTATTTCTTATTTCATGACAGCTTTGAGAAGTCGTCCTTTGAATGTCTTTTTATTCTGTTTCTCTTCACCAAGCTAAGAACTTGACTGGGAGAAAAAGGGGTAAACGAGGAAAGAGAGGGGGATGAAGGAGTTGGTGTAGGTGAAGTGATAGAGGATGGATTAGTAAAGGAGGAGCGTATGTCGTCTATCTTGTTTGTAAAGTAGTCGACAAAGTGGCAAAAGGGAGGAAGGAGGAGGGGGACTCGGGGGATAAAGGAGGTTGGAAAAGATCCGTGTGAAAGTAGTCCCCTCCATGAGAAAACAGTCCCCTCCATGAGAAAATAGTCCCCTCCGTGTGAAAGTAGTCCCCTCCGTGTGAAAGTAGTCCCCTCCGTGTGGCTAACGGACAAACAGCATTGTTTACATTCGTTAGCCTAGCTAAAGGAGGGGAGATAGTAGCTAGTTCTCGCAACATCTCATTAATTCAAATTGCTCATTTGATGAAAGTTGCCTTTAAAATAACAACAATGACAATGGGACACTTTCAATAAAATAATATTTATTAAATGTCTCCTAGGTACTGGGTCTATGTTAGCTATACATGCTGTTTACTAAACTATAGTTACGAGCGACTTGGGACTCGATAGACTAACACTCGGCTGTTGTTAAGGCTGACTTATCAGGGCTCTCACGTCTCACGCTTTGAGCGTTTCGGTCTTAACTCATATTTCTCACGCTTAAAAAAACTGTTGTCTATTTAATGTTTTAATGTGCCGCAGCGCCAACATGAGCCGCGCTCTGTGGAGCAGTCCAGCTCAGACCCACGTCCCAACGCTCGCCGTGGGTCACTTCCTGTCGCTGGTCATGTGACGTCACGTCCTTCTGGTCACATTACATCTATTGCACCTCTCCATCTTGGAGAGGGATGCTCCTCTCCTCCTTGTTTGGGAGTTGTTCCGGATCCGATGTGAGGTTTAGGGACAGGGATGTCTATATGTACAGATTGTAAAGCACTCTGAGGCAAATTCATTACAGTACACTACAGTGTCATACAGTAGGATGCATCGGACCAAATCAATGAATATAAAGTAGCGCCTGCGGGGTTGCAATGTGACATGTTGCTCTTCCAGTCACCTGATGACTTGTTGGCTCAGCAATGTTCTTAATCACTTCCTGCTCCTTTGTCATGGAGTTTCTTCTTCCTCTCCTTCTTCTTGGCAGCCAGCTGGCCAAAGAATTTGATTGAAAGTTGGACAGGTTTCATGACAGCTTTGAGAAGTCGTCCTTTGAATGTCTTTTTATTCTGTTTCTCTTCACTGTTTCAGGCGGCAGTTGATGACGACCCTCCAGTCGGTGAGTTGAACAACAGAAGAAAGTATTGTTGTGGAGGTTTGAGTATTCAGTGTTTGATGTACAAACCTCTCTGGTGTTTCAGAGGAGCAGGACACCTTTGGAACCATCGAGGCAGCCAACGAGAACATCAGTGAGTTACTAAATAATGTTTTGTGATGATGAGTTCATAAGAGGATTCAACGTCCTCTCTTCCTCAGACTCATAGTCTCATGTGTTAAAGCGACACTATGTAACTTTTCCCCTGTAGTGCCCCCTTCAGGTATTTAACGTTTACTTCAGTGTTGTAAACCTCTGGCTCTCGAGCCATATATGGCTCTTCCGGCTAGTGAGCTCACAGCTGTACGGCAGCGGCAGCGAGCCTCGTTTACCTGAACTCTGTGCAAGACAATAGATTGAATCCATTATAATTATTATTCTAATAATAATTTCATTATTATTATTTGTAATAATAATAATAATAATAATAATGATAAGGAAGAGGTTGCTTGCAGCCGCATGTCTGTTGATCATGAACATGAATCCTCTCGTCTTCACGTGGCTCTGCAGCAACGCCCCTCGAGGACGGCGACCTCCTGCCAATCGTAGCCACGAGGAACGCGGATCCCTGCGTGCTGACGGGCTGCAAGTGGCCAAAGCAAGGCTCCTACGTCTACATGCCCGTCTCCATCGACTCCTCCGACTACAGTGAGTGGCAGCAGCTTGACCTTTGACCCCTGAAAACACACAAAGCACCACAGCAGCGCCTGAAGGCATCACGCCGCTCTCTTTGTGTCTGCAGCCAGAAGCGAGCGCAACATCATCATCAGAGGCCTGCTGACCTTCCACCAATCCACCTGCATCCGCTTCCACTGGAGGAGGACAATTGACGAAGAGTACATCCACTTCTTCTCTGGGGACGGGTAGGACACACACACACACACACACACACACACTGAACATCACTTTTTATGAACATGGTCAGAATGCAAGATGTCAGTGTGTGTGTGTGTGTGTGTGTGACAGCTGCTGGTCCAGTCTGGGCCGTCAGATCGGGGGTCAGGTGGTGTCCCTGAAGAAGAACGGCTGCCTGTACACGGACACCATACAGCACGAGGTGCTCCACGCGCTCGGCTTCCACCACGAGCAGGTCCGCTCCGACCGGGACGAGCACGTCACCATCCTCACGCAGAACATCCGGCCAGGTGAGCCCAGCGGGAGCCTCAGGAGGAGGTGAGACGCCTCACAGACCTGATGACAACTTAATGTGTCATCTGGTCTGGTCAGGAACGGAGAGGAACTTCGCCAAGAAGAACACCAACAACCTGGACACGCCCTACGACTTTGACTCCGTCATGCAGTACGGCAAGTAAGTAAAGGTTCTGTTGTCACTCAGAAAGGTTCTGTTATCACTGGTTCTGTTATCACTCTTAACGGTTCTGTTATCATTAATATAGGTTAAAGTAGCATTTTAATACTACGTGTACAAATACTACGGACAAAATGACATGATGTTGTGTAATTTATTTAAATGTATAATGTTCAGCTGGTAAAAGTATATATATATATATATATATATATATATATATATATATATATATATATATATATATATTCCTGAGATGAAGATCAGCTTTACAGTCCAGATATATATATGTATATATATATATATATATATATATATATATATATATATATATATATATATAAATAAATGCATACACATACATAAATAAAAATATACACACATATCTTGATATATATATATATATATATATATATATATATATATATATATATATATATATATATAACACATATATTATATTTGTGTATATCTACACAAATATAAATATATACTCACACAAATATATATATGTATATAATATATACATATATAATATTATATATACAGCCATATTTATAGCAAATATATAGATAAAGATATACACATATCTTTGTATATATAAATATATATCAAAATATACATTAACATTTGCAGACAAATATATATTACAAATTATATAAATAAATATACAGACACATAAATACATATGCATATATATATTTATATATATGAAGCACGTGAGTTGTAATTGCGTAACTCCTCCCCCCCCATATATATATTAAGAATTATATAAATACATATACAGACACATAAATATATTTGTATACATCTATATCTATATATATAGATACACATGTAACAAATCCCACTGAAGCACGTGAGTTGTGATTGCGTAACTCCCCCCCCCCCCCTCTCTCCTGTGGTCTTCAGCTTCGCCTTCTCCAGCAACGGGAAGCCCACCATCGTCTCCAAGGCCGACGCTGATCGCAGGTTCGGCCTCGCCACCGAGATGAGCCAGCATGACATCGACCGCGTCAACGCGCTCTACGGATGCAGTGAGTAGACCCTGAACGCATCATCATGCTCAGTGAACTACTGTTGAAACATTGTACGTGATATGGTATCTCTTCGTTTCTCCTCCACAGACGTCTGATGATGGCGGCCGTTCTCCGGATGCTTCAACGGTCACGATCAGGACCGGATGAAATGAATAAAGAATAAAGAATAAAACTATGAGTTTGTTTCACTTCCTGTCTCACGGCCGATGTGTTCTTTAAACAACGTGAGACGAAGATCAGCTTTACAGTCCAGATAAATAAAGTCTCCCCCTGGTGGTCAGGAGAGAGAATGCAGCTCTAACGCATGAAGCGTAGACTTCTATACAGCCAGAGGAGTCGCCCCCTGGCGGCCATAAAAAGAACCCCTCTGCACTTTAATTATTATAGAGAGTTCGTCAGTCGCTCGGACCCTATTGAAATTGCTGGGATTATCATGCCGCATCTTATTTTAGAACATGAGTACGTATCATACCCCAAAACTCACCACATTTTGCAAGCTCATCTGGTTTGGTGAAAATAGACGGATGACATTGACCTCAATATTCGGCTTTAAAAAAGTGCTCTCTAGCGCCCTCTCAAAGTTTGACTGGGGACACCCCTCACCCATAATGTCTGATTGACTTGAAATGTGTCACACATGTCCACTTGGACATGCTCTACACAAAACCTCTCAGAACCTATAGCTTTGCTTACTTATATTTTCGGCCATTTTGAATTTGGTGAAAAACACATAATTGGGGAGTTCTCCTACACGCTGGGTCCGTTTCATACCAAACTTTCTGTAGATCATGATTTAAGCTATATCACCTACGATGTATCATCTTTTTTTTAATATCTCATTGTGTTAAATATCTATGGCCCAATGAACATTTTAGGGGCGTGTCTTGTTTTTCAACGCTCATTACTTCAACACTTTTGGAATTAAATTCTCAAAATTTACAGCATATATGTAAAATGCGTCTTGAAACATACGCAGCAAATATGCTGTATTTTTTACAGTAGGGGGCGCTGAAATAATTCGCCAAAGCTGGCAGTTTTTGCCGTATTTGGCTTGAATTTGTCATTTCCTTGCCATTTTCTGCCTTTACATATATAATATATATATATATTATATGTGTGGTTTTCTCCCACAAACCGTGTCAACAATCCCTTAAATCTTTGGCACGCTTGATCAAAAGGCTTTACTAATGAACACTGCGGAGAAAGTGCCTTTTTGTCCGTAGGTACCTGACGTTTTGTCAGTGCCAATAATTGGCCTCTTTCTGGGATTTCTTTATGTTAAAAACTGTTGCTTAAACTCAGCCAATGCTTCCAAAGATAATCATGTAAGATGCCAGTCTAGGCCTGAACAGATTAATATGAATAAACAAACACATTTATCATAGGAACATCTGATCAAAGAACTAATTTACAAGTTTCAGACCATATTGCAATCTATTTAGACTCGTAAACATTTCATACATATGATACTTCAGTTTTTAGGTATTTTCTCTTTGTACATCCACTTCCCTCAACAATATTGAACTGTTGTGCAGAAGACAGGACTACATTGAATCTTAATGTTCACAATTCTTATTAAAACCATGAATTAATGACATACAAGTGGGAAACAGTGACCCCGAGTAGAGAAAATAAATATCTGTGTCACAGAACTTTATAAAATAAAAAAATAAAATTTGTCACAGGAACACCTATTTAAAAGTAAAATGACCATTATGTATTCACTTTCACAATAATGTAACCCCCTAATGCCATTTGTAAACTCATCTGTCACTATCTCAAGAGGACACGTATTTGCATCGTGTGTAGGAGACCTGTGTTAAATTCATCACATTTATTTAACATTTCATTTACATGACGCGGTCTACACTTCACGTAGAGACACATGATGCATGAATATGTTCACAAAGTCAAAGCGCCTACTAACTCAACTGGACTTGGTCGACTCTGCCCAAACTTGTCGTGCTTGTTACAAGTCACAGCCGGAGTTTATCGACACGCGTACTTTCACTCCTAGTCAAAGCGCCACCTACTGGCTAACGAAAAACAGTGTTACGTGAGTTATTTTATTTCATTTTATTTCATGCCCATATAATGTGTAACTTCCCTCATCAGCTCTGATCCTCCTGTTCTGGGTCTGATCCTCCAGGTCTGAGCCTCCTGGTCTGGGTCTGATCCTCCTGGTCTAGGTCTGAGCCTCCTGGTCTAGGTCTGAGCCTCCTGGTCTGGGTCTGATCCTCCTGGTCTGGGTCTGATCCTCCTGGTCTGATCCTCCTGGTCTAGGTCTGATCCTCCTGGTCTGGGTCTGATCCTCCTGGTCTGGGTCTGATCCTCCTGGTCTAGGTCTGATCCTCCTGGTCTGGGTCTGATCCTCCTGGTCTGGGTCTGATCCTCCTGGTCTGATCCTCCTGGTCTAGGTCTGATCCTCCTAGTCTGGGTCTGATCCTCCTGGTCTGGGTCTGATCCTCCTGGTCTGATCCTCCTGGTCTGGGTCTGATCCTCCTGGTCTGGGTCTGATCCTACTGGTCTGATCCTCCTGGTCTGGTTCTGATCCTCCTGGTCTGATCCTCCTGGTCTAGGTCTGATCCTCCTGGTCTGGGTTTGATCCTCCTGGTCTGGGTCTGATCCTCCTGGTCTGGGTCTGATCCTCCTGGTCTGGGTCTGATCCTCCTTGTCTGATCCTCCTGGTCTGGGTCTGATCCTCCTGGTCTGGGTCTGATCCTCCTGGTCTGTGTCTGATCCTCCTGGTCTGATCCTCCTGGTCTGGGTCTGATCCTCCTGGTCTGGGTCTGATCCTCCTGGTCTGATCCTCCTGGTCTAGGTCTGATCCTCCTGGTCTGGGTCTGATCCTCCTGGTCTGATCCTCCTGGTCTAGGTCTGATCCTCCTGGTCTGATCCTCCTGGTCTAGGTCTGATCCTCCTGGTCTGGGTCTGATCCTCCTGGTCTGGGTCTGATCCTCCTGGTCTGATCCTCCTGGTCTAGGTCTGATCCTCCTGGTCTGGGTCTGATCCTCCTGGTCTGGGTCTGATCCTCCTGGTCTAGGTCTGATCCTCCTGGTCTGGGTCTGATCCTCCTGGTCTGGGTCTGAGCCTCCTGGTCTGGGTCTGAGCCTCCTGGTCTGATCCTCCTGGTCTGATCCTCCTGGTCTGGGTCTGATCCTCCTGGTCTGGGTCTGATCCTCCTGGTCTGATCCTCCTGGTCTAGGTCTGATCCTCCTGGTCTGGGTCTGATCCTCCTGGTCTGGGTCTGATCCTCCTGGTCTGATCCTCCTGGTCTAGGTCTGATCCTCCTGGTCTGGGTCTGATCCTCCTGGTCTGATCCTCCTAGTCTAGGTCTGATCCTCCTGGTCTGGGTCTGATCCTCCTGGTCTGATCCTCCTGGTCTGATCCTCCTGGTCTGGGTCTGATCCTCCTGGTCTGGGTCTGATCCTCCTGGTCTGATCCTCCTGGTCTAGGTCTGATCCTCCTGGTCTGGGTCTGATCCTCCTGGTCTTGGCTATCAACCATGAAACGTTGAAGCTCATCAGTCAGCGTCGTCTTTCGTCTTTGAGGGAAACGTTTAGGCGTTTCCTCCGGACCCTGAACCTCTCTTTGTAAACAACAAAACAAGAAGCTGCATTCTTCATTCTCACCTGTCCACGCCTCACCTGCTCACAGACAAGCCACCGTCTGTGGACGCACTTCACTGGACCAGTGTTGACTGATGGAGGCTGTCCAGCTCCATGATGAATGACACATGGAAAACCAATACAGTGGAACACAGTAGAACACAGTGGAACACAGTAATATACTGTATAGTACTTTATACTTTATACTACAATAGAATACAGAAGAATAACATATGATACAATATGATACCGTATAATACATTGGAATACATTATATAACAAGATAATACAGTAGAATACAGTTTACCACCGTAGTATAAAATATAACACAGTATGATACTGTATACTATAGTAGAATACAGTATAATACAAATAATATGATACAATAGACAGTATACAGTATATTACAATGTATTACAGTAGAGTATTCGAAAATACAGTATACTACAGTACTATACTGTGTTATACAGTATAATATATAATACAGTAGGATACAGTCGAAAACAGTACACTACAGTGTAAAACAGTAGAATACAGTAGAATACATACAGTAAAATACATACAGTTGAATACATACAGTAGAATAAAGTAGAATACAGTAGAATGTATATAGTGTAATACAGTAGAATACATACAGTAGAATACATGCAGTAGAATACAGTAGAGTATATACAGTGTAATACAGTAGAATACATACAGTAGAAAACAGTACACTACAGTGTAATACAGTGTAATACAGTAGAATATATACAGTAGAATACAATATAATACATACAGTAGAATATAGTAGAATACAGTAGAATATATAAAGTGTAATAAAGTAGAATACAGTAGAATAGATACAGTAGAAAACAGTACACTACAGTGTAATACAGTACAATACTGTAGAACACATACAGTAGAATACAGTAGAATACAGTAGAGTCCATACATTGTAATACAGTAGAATACATACAGTATAATACTGTAGAATACAGTGTAATAAATTAGAATGCATACAGTAGAATATATTAGAATACATACAATAGAATACAGTAGAATACATACAGTAGAATACATACAGTAGAATACAGTCTAAAACAGTAGAATACAGTGTAATACATACAGTAGAATACAGTATAATACATACAGTAGAAAACAGTACACTACAGTGTAATACAGTATAATACATACAGTAGAATACA
>CM070104.1:28135640-28143140 GCA_036178185.1 Liparis tanakae | reverse complement strand
GCATGTCACATGTACATATCTGCTATCTGTGTAATTACCGTTAATTACTGTGTAATATTGTGCTGGAGCAATATACGCCGATTAGCGTCGAGCTATCCGCGATTAGCTAGATGCTAATCGCGGATAGCTAGATGCTAATCGCGATTAGCATGTCGTTGTGTTGGGGTTAGCTTTTTCAAAGCACTGTAGATAACATTAAATTAATCATAAATACTCTCTCTCCATAGTTAATCCATAGTCCATAGTCTTGACTAGATTTTATATTCATTTTGTACGTAGACGTTTAACTCAGAATGAATCCAGACGTTTTAACTCAGAATTAATCCAGACGTTTAACTCAGAATTAATCCAGATGTTTAACTCAGAATTAATCCAGACGTTTAACTCAGAATTAATCCAGATGTTTAACTCAGAATTAATCCAGACATTTTAACTCAGAATTAATCCAGACGTTTAACTCAGAATTAATCCAGATGTTTAACTCAGAATGAATCCAGATGTTTAACTCAGAATGAATCCAAACGTTTAACTCAGAATGAATCCAGACGTTTCACTCACGTTTCGCCGTCGTCCTCTTTTCTTTGCGTCTCCTTCGCGTTCTCTCTAATATAACATTGGCGCCTTGTTTTGTGGCCTGTTGCGTTTCCGACGATGTCGCTTCACCTTCATCCCGCCGCCTCGCGTCCTCCATCTCACACCCTCACACACACACCTCTGAGGTGTCGCTCTGCTCCGGGTGTGAATGGGATCGGCCTCACGAGGGACCAGAAGACATACACGAGGAGCTGGAGGGGGGGGGGGGGGGGGTGACCTGGTTCTGTAGCTTGAAGAGAGGAACTACAGTTTCCTGCTGGATCAGGAACGACTCTCCGCTGACGCACCTGGCGCATCATAGTGTGACGTATACTGTAGGCCATCATTAATGAAGTTAAGTAGGTCTTTGAAATGAATCTTTCACACATTTAATCAACTTTTCACAAGTCGGAAAGTGTCAATTCATGATTTAATGATCATGGAGGTAACCTCACAGAACCATGGTGGACTGGAGAGAACCAGCACAGAGAAAGTAGAGCCGGTCCAACAGGACGGCTGCTACAAGATCTGAGGAGGGATGGAGTAATCGGGTGGTGGATAACGGAGGTGGCTAACAAGGGTGGCTAGGAGTGGTGGCTAACAATGGTAACTAATGATGGTGGCTAACGCTAGTGGCTAACAATGGTGGCTAGGAGTGGTGGCTAACGATAGTAACTATTGATGGTGGCTAATGCTAGTGGCTAACAATGGTGGCTAGGAGTGGTGGCTAACAATGGTAACTAATAGGGGTGTCACGATACCAAAAATTCAGTAGTCGATACCAATACCAGTAAAATAACACGATTCTCGATACCAATGTCGATACCACGGTAAAAGAAAAAAAAAAAAAACATCTACGATATATGTTAAATATTTGAAAAATAGCAAGACATACAAAACATGTGCAACAGAGCATATCACAACATAATAAAGTGCAATTTGTTGGAAGCATACACAAGGTGCCTTATGTATGGCTTCATTTAGCTGGGTTAGCATATCTTGAGTTAATATTTCACTTTTCTTTGTGGCAGATGATGCTGACATGCGTATTTGCTTTATCTTATCACAAAGCTCTTGTTTTGGTTTTCCATCAAGTAATGTTTCAGCAAAGACACTCATGCATTATTGGACAAGCCCTCCATCAGTAAATGGCTTTTTGTGTTGCCCCAAAATCCAACAACTCTGAGGGAACACTCATGAGTTGTTGGGCAGTGAGCGTGTGGCTCAGGGTCCTGGTTGTTCATATTGGGCTGTGAGGCACTTCTGTGATCTCACTTCGGATTTGAGTGGGTTGTTTGTTCAAAACCTTTATGTTTTGTCTCATAATGGCTTCACATTGCCACTTTTAATAAGTGCCAGGGTTTCTGAACATATAAGACACACTGGTGTTGTGCTCCCTGTGGGAAGTATGAACAGAAAAGAGTCTGTCCATTCCGGAATAAATGCTCTATTTTCTCTGTCAACTTTTATTTTTTTGGAGAGCGACATTTGTTCCTTATGTGTCTCTCCCTTTCGCTGTCTCACTCGACTTGTTCTTAACTTTCTCCGGCACAGTCGTCCGCTTTCTCCCTTTGTTTTCTAAATGTATCGCTATCTTTCTTTTTTCTTTCTACCGTCTCAATGTTTAACCTGCCTCTAACTTTCTCATCTGTCTGCGGACTTGCGCAGCGCTGTCTGTCTGTTGAGACGTAATGTTTACCGCCGAGAATGCATAGATTTGATTGGCTGAGTGGTATCACGTGGGATGGCTTAACTCGCATGCAATTGGTCTGTGCTTTTCCACATCCGCTAAACCACTACCGTAAAGACTGAAAAGGCTGCGCCGCGCCGCCGGTTACAAAAATATATATATATACCTCTCCACTTGACAGCTTGCTAGCTAACGTACGTTAGCTTCCGAGGAGCGCAGCGCGAGCCCCCATCAGTTCCAGAAGAGGCGCAGCGCCGATGCCAACAGCTGGCATCACGGTACTTGCGGTACTTACGGTACATCAAAAAAATAGGTATCGTCGGTATTTTGATATTGAGTACCGTAAGTATCGGTTCTCGTGACATCCCTAGTAACTAATGATGGTGGCTAACGATAGTGGCTAACAATGGTGGCTAGGAGTGGTGGCTAACAATGGTAACTAATGATGGTGGCTAACGATAGTGGCTAACAATGGTGGCTAGGAGTGGTGGCTAACGATGGTAACTAATGATGGTGGCTAATGCTAGTGGCTAACAATGGTGGATAACGATGGTGGCTAACGCACATGGCTAACAATGGTGGCTAATGGTGGTGGCTAACGGTGGTGGCTGACGGTGGTGGCTGACGGTGGTGGCTAACGGTGGTGGCTAGGAGTGGTGGCTAACAATGGTGGCTAACAGTGGTGGCTAACAGTGGTGGTTAATGGTGGTGGCTAACGGTGGTGGCTAACGGTGGTGGCTACGTAAACTCCACGCGCCTCGTTGGCGGAGGGATGAACGCGAGGCGCTAGCTTTAGCGCCGGTGCTTTAGCTTCAGATGAATGAGGACAGATAGATGTTTATAATCTGGAGGATTAGGATCCTCTGAATATAATCCCTGCAGCGATGAGTAAATCACATTAAACGTGTATAAATACACAGAGTCTACGAACACCTTCTGCCTCTGTGTGTGTGTGTGTGTGTGTGTGTGTGTGTGTGTGTGTGTGTGTGTGTGTGTGTGTGTGTGTGTGTACGTGTGTGTGTCTGTGTGTGTGTGTACGTGTGTGTACGTGTCAGTAGACGTATGCGTGTGCGCGTGTTTCTCCATGTGTGTGTCTGTGTGAGTGGACTTGTGTGTGTGTGTTTCTCCATGAGTGTGTTTATACGTGTGTGTGTTTCTCCATGAGTGTGTTTGTGTATGTGTGTGTGTGTGTGTGTGTGTGTGTGTGTGTGTGTGTGTGTGTGTGTATCAGAGCGAGGATGAGAGGAGGCGACTAGATCCTTTGAGCTCGATCTGCACCACGTCTGTCTGCTCACTGAACACACACACACACACCCTCTCCCTCTCTCTCTCTCTCTCTCTCTCTCTCTCTCTCTTTCTCTCTCTCTCTCTCTAATTGGACTCAGAGGAGCCAGGAGGCGATCCGCCCGCCGGCTGCATGGATTATGCTGATCCACGGCTTGTTGGTACATCACAGGACTCGGAGCGGGTCTCTCCAGCGGTCTGGGGGACCCGGTCCCAGCTGCGGGTCTGGGGGACCCGGTCCCAGCTGGGGGACCCGGTCCCAGCTGGGGGTCTACAGACCGCCGTCTACAGGACCACAACCACACGGCCTCAAAGACCCGTTAAGAAACTCAACTCACCGGATTCTGGGACTCATAATAATAATATATATTATTATGTATAATTATTAATTATACATAATAATAAATATGTATATGTATAATTATACATAATAATAAATATGTATATGTCAAATTATACATAATAATAAATATATAATATATATATATATTACTATACATAATAATAAATATGCAGTATATATGTGTAATTATATATAATAATACATATAATATATATACATATACTTAAAATAATAAATATATAATTTATATATATATATATAATTATACATACTATATATAAATAATTTTACATACAAATAAATATATATATATATATAATTATAAATAATAATGAATACATAATATATCTAATTATACATAATAATAAATATATAATATACATATAAATAATTATACATTATATATATATATATATATATATATATATATATATATATATATATATATATATAATTATACATAATAAGTGTGGCGCTCACTTCCTGGTCTGGACTTAGTGTGAGACCTTCATCGGAGGACAGTCGGCCACATGAGGCTCTTCGGTTCCTCGGTTAGATTATTCTTTTATAATTTCTCGTCCTCTTTTACGAGTGCTGAGTCCTTTTTTTCCTGCGGCTTTGAGTCTCAAATCTACTGTGTGCAGAGAACAATAACTACCATCTTTCTCTTCCTCCTCAGGTCTTCTGTAATTCATCATCACACTTTTTGGTCACTCCCCTTCAAATCTGATATTCCACCAACATCTCAATCATAAATAGTAAATTCTGCAACCATAAGGTCTCCCGTGATGAACTAAAGGTATCCTTCCAGCCTCTTTGCCTGCTCTGCGATGAGTGGTTATATTTATAGATGTCGTTATGGCGGCTCCTGTCTGTGGCGTTGACGTCTCTCCTCCTCTTCATCTTCTTCCGTGAAGCCGAGCCTGAGAGACGCCCCGGGCCACGAAACCTTCAGCTCACCTTTCCCCGTCTTCTGTTACAGCCTCAGATGTCAGAGCATCTATTGGGCCTATGGTGTGATGAAGATACCCCCCCGCCCTCATCATCATCATCATCATCATCATCATCATCATCATCAGGAACCACACAAGGAACCCCAGAGGTAGATATAATGATCAACCCGTGAGGAGGAAGAAAGGTTTGAGGAGATGAAAGAGACGACATGAGAGACAGGAAGTACAAGAGAGAGAGAGAGAGAGGAGGTTCAAGGAGGATAGAGGGGAGTAAGGAGGAGGAGGAGGAGGAGGCGAAGCTGAAAAATTGCATTTTGATGGAGGCAAATTGAATCAGCTCTGCAACGGAGGCCTGAGGGCAAAGGGACAGATTGAGACGGCCATGCCAACGCCACCTGTATGTGTGTGTGTGTGTGTGTGTGTGTGTGTGTGTGTGTGTGTATGTGTGTGTGTGTGATATTTTGATTGCCTGCCATCACTGTCTTCGAGTCTCGAATGAGGATATTTGGGCTCACACTGTGACAGCCACTCAGCCCGTCACACACACACACACACACACACACACACACGCACATGCACACACACACATGCACACACACACACACACACACACACACGCACATGCACACACACACATGCACACATACACACACACACACACACACACGCACATGCACACACACACATGCACACACACACACATACACACACACACACACACATGCACACACCTTTGATTGTCTGGATCCTCGTCACCAGCTCCTAACAGGATTATATCCTCTCCCACACACACAGTGATGAAACTCTCTCTCTCATCCATCTCAGAATGGAGAGAATGAAATTGTCTCCTCCGGGGTTCAACTCTCACTCCGAGGGGTTCGAAAACACCGCAGACTGAGACGTTTGATGTGGCTTCATGGGGCTTCATGGTGTGGCTTCATGGTGTGGCTTCATGGTGTGGCTTCATGGGGCTTCATGGTGTGGCTTCATGGGGCTCATGGGGCTCATGGGGCTTCATGGGGCTTCATGGGGCTTCATGGGGCTTCATGGGGCTCATGGGGCTTCATGGGGCTTCATGGGGCTCATGGGGCTTCATGGGGCTTCATGGGGCTCATGGTGTGGCTTCATGGGGCTCATGGTGTGGCTTCATGGGGCTTCATGGGGCTTCATGGTGTGGCTTCATGGTGTGGCTTCATGGGGCTTCATGGGGCTTCATGGTGTGGCTTCATGTGGCTTCATGGGGCTTCATGGGGCTTCATGGTGTGGCTTCATGGTGTGGCTTCATGGGGCTCATGGGGCTCATGGTGGGGCTCATGGGGCTTCATGGTGTGGCTTCATGGTGTGGCTTCATGGGGCTCATGGTGTGGCTTCATGGGGCTCATGGGGCTTCATGGGGCTCATGGGGCTCATGGTGTGGCTTCATGGGGCTTCATGGGGCTCATGGGGCTCATGGTGTGGCTTCATGGGGCTCCAGGCCGTTGGAGGAGAGTCACGCCTCTGAACCACGAGGGGGAATGGAGGAGAAGAAGAAGGAATCCAGACCGGGTTGCGGCTCCACAGGGGGTGAGGAAACGGACCAGAATGCAATGCGGTTGGAGTCAGCATGTGGTTGGCAGTGTGTGAAGTGCAGTGACCTCTCAGTGACATGTGAGGAGCTTGAAAACAACAACAACAACAACAACAACAAACAGGCAAACAGCCTCAACGTGTGCTGACCGCCTCCACCTGGAGGGAAAGATCCTGACGATGACGATGATGACGATGAAGAAAGGCGCCCTGCAGAGGATCATGGCGGTCTGTCGCTCTGTCTGTGAGATCCGTCTGGACGGAGAGGAGGAGCAGCCGGTCGATGCTGCAGGCGCTACGTCAGCTGAGATCAGGGTGATGGAGTGGAGGCAGCAGGGGGACCAGGACTCTGGTCGGGGGGGAACCGCCCATCCTGTGATGGACGGTTACCATGGCAACTTCCGGTAGACTGTCAACGTGAACAGGGATTGGCTCAGAGCTGCTGGCAACCAGTTCCTCATTAAGTGGACCAGGGTCTACTTGTCAGTAGAAGAGTCAGTAGTAGAGTCATTAGAAGAGTCATTAGTAGAGTCATTAGAAGAGTCATTAGTAGAGTCATTAGTAGAGTCAGTAGAAGAGTCATTAGTAGAGTCAGTAGTAGAGTCATTAGGAGAGTCAATAGTAGAGTCAGTAGTAGAGTCATTAGTAGAGTCAGTAGTAGAGTCATTAGTAGAGTCAGTAGTAGAGTCAGTAGTAGAGTCAGTAGTAGAGTCATTAGTAGAGTCAGTAGTAGAGTCATTAGTAGAGTCAGTAGTAGATTCAGTAGTAGAGTCATTAGTAGAGTCAGTAGTAGAGTCAGTAGTAGTCATTAGTAGAGTCAGTAGTAGAGTCATTAGTAGAGTCAGTAGTAGAGTCAGTAGTAGAGTCATTAGTAGAGTCATTAGTAGAGTCATTAGTAGAGTCAGTAGTAGAGTCAGTAGTAGAGTCATTAGTAGAGTCAGTAGTAGAGTCAGTAGTAGAGTCATTAGTAGAGTCAGTAGTAGAGTCATTAGTAGAGTCAGTAGTAGAGTCATTAGTAGAGTCAGTAGTAGAGTCATTAGTAGAGTCAGTAGTAGAGTCAGTAGTAGAGTCATTAGTAGAGTCAGTAGTAG
>CM070104.1:28080640-28130640 GCA_036178185.1 Liparis tanakae | reverse complement strand
TGTGTGTGTCTGTGTGTGTGTGTGTGTGTGTGTGTGGGGGGGGGTTCTGACGTCAGAGTTGTGGAAGTTTGTTTGTAGCGTTTTTTTATCGATTTCACTCCGATCCTCCACCGTTTAGTTTTGTTCGGGCAGAGATAATAAGAGGCGACAGAAAACAACAACAACAACAAGAGGTCCTTCGGCATCAGGGCATGTGACGCAGCAGAATGGAGACGGGCGACAGCGAGACGCACGGAGCGGCGCCAACACTAAGTTACACTCTGAAGGGCTTTTAGTCCGGTGGCAGGGAGAGGATGACCCCCCCCCCCCCCCCCGTTGTTGTTGTTGTTGTTGACGGGGCGGCGGCCTTGAGCTCCACAATGGACGGTTTGTCTGAGCGCAAGAGGCAGAAAGTGTTTCATCCTTGTGTGTTTGTGTGAGTGTGTGTGAGTTTGTGTGAGTTTTTTTAAGTGTGTGTGTGTGTGTGTGTGTGTGAGTCCATGAGTGTGTGTGTGTGCGTGTGTGTGTGTGTGTGTGTTATTATTTTGACTTCAGTGCAGGACAACGTGCCGACTGAACAAAACAATAGCTCTCTGTGTGGCTTTGATCTAATGAGGGGGTGTGTGTGGGGGGCAGAGAGATGGATTCACACACTTGGACCTGGATCACACCGAGAGTGAATATATCCATTCCACGAAACCAGTTTCACACATACAAACCCACACACACACACACACACACACACACTTCTTAAACTCACAATTAAGTATAAACACAGTTACACATTTCTTCTCCAAAAGCAACCTACGCAGCTACACACACTCCCACTTACACAACAAACATATTTAGACCACAGACACACACACACACACATACACCCACACACACACACACACATACACACATACACACACTCACACTCACACACACACTAACTGTACTTCCACTCCAAAATAGATAACAGCAACGCATCCCAACAACTTCTCACTCCTTCACACTTCCCTCATCTCCTTCTTCTTCTTATTCCTTTCCTCTTCCTCTCCTTTCATCTCTCCTTCCTCTTCCTCTTCTTCTTTCCTTCTTCAGGCTGTCCTGTTTTCATCCCCATCTCAATCCTCAGTTATTGATCTGTCTCAGGTTGTATAGAAGTCTATGCTTCATGTGTTAGAGCTGCATTCTCTCTCCTGACCACCAGGGGGCGACTCCTCTGGTTGTATAGAAGTCTCTGTAAATGACTGTACACAGTGTATATTTAGGGCGGGGCTAGTGAGATTGTCTCCATCTGTGGTTTGTGTATTGATTGATAGGCGGTTCATCCAATCACATGCCACCTCCTTCTTTGAGTCTGAGGGTTGTTGTTGTTGTTGTTGTTGTTGTTGTTGTTGTTGTTTTGGGGTCGTGTGCGGAGGATTCTGTTGGAGTGAAGGATCTGGATGCTTGTTCTGACTTAACTCCAGACGTCCTGCAGGGGGGCGTTTCTCCCAGCAGGCATTGCATAAAATTTAAAATAAAATAAAATATTATTATTATTAATAATAATAATAATAACAATAATAATAATAATAATGTAATTAATGAACATAATCTGTTTCTATATTTTATTTGGTGCTGAAGACCTGACACAATGTGACCAATCTGAAATATAAAATATGAATAGAGATTTAATTTATAAGAATAATATTATTATACTAAAGAATAACAATGATAACCATGTGGTTGATAATAATAATACTTATAATACTAATAACTATGCATTTGAAATAAGTGACTGTGGCCAATTAAAACAGTGTATATCTATATCTATAGATCTATATATACGTGTGCAGCTCAGCCCCTCGTGGCTCCCGGTCTCCGTGACTCCCCTGGGTGCTCATTATGGGATGTTTGTTTGATCTGTTCTCTCGTTGCCTTTGAACCGGAGGCTGACGACGCGTCGTCCTCTTTGCGTGTTTCAGATTATAATGAATAAGATCATATGGGCAGCGTGGACCCCTCCTCCTGAAGCCTGAAAGCGACTGAAGACCACTTCACGTCTCAGAGACATCGGTCTATAAAGAGTTATAACGCTGAGGGGTTCATGAAGTAGTGTTGTGTACAATGTATATATTTACTTATATATGTAGATATATTTACACATATATGTATATGTATGTATATATACATATTTATATACGTATATATATATATATGTATATATATGCATATATTCATATATATTAAATATTTATATATATATATATACGTGTATATATATACTTATATATACTGTATATACACATATATATTAAATATATATTTTTATATATTTATATATATATACGTATATATATGTATATATATACTTATATATACACTGATGTATACACTTATATATATATAAGTATATATATATATACACACACACATATATACATATACATATATACATATATATAAAAGAAAACAAACCTTAACGTACTCAAATCTAAAGACAATAAACTTAAATTACGTCTTTTTGAAGCTGAGCCACTTTTGAGGTTGCGTCGGCCGCTCCCTCAGAGCAACCCTTTAATCACGTCTGTGTCTTTAAAAGTTATCGTCTGCGTAACCGTGACGACTCTCCCCCGCAGACAGGATGCTGCCCCCAGCGAGCGCTCTGATTGGCCTGCTGTGCCTGTGCCTGGGCGGCGGCGCGCTGGCCTTCGCCCGGCTGCCGGACGACGTGGAGCTGCGCTCGGCGTTCTCGGCGGCGCGCACCAGCAGCATGGAGGGCGGGCCCAAGATGACCGTGACCTTCGACGCCCTCTACGTCAACATCGGCGGGGACTTCGACGCCAAGGCCGGCGTGTTCCGCTGCCGCGTCGCCGGCGCCTACTACTTCTCCTTCACGGTGGGCAAGTTCCCCCACAAGGACCTGTCGGTGATGCTGATGAAGAACCGCAACGAGGTGCAGGCCATCGTGTACGAGGAGAACGCCGGCGAGGAGAGGAAGGTGGGTCCGGGAGCGCCGGAAAAGCATGTCCTACAGAGGGAAGCTGTAAAAAACCATCTCTCGGGAGGTCCTTGAATGCATCAAGCAGGGTTCACACACATGCTGACCGATGGAACTTTAAACCAAACTTACACGAGCAAACATTTTGTGCAATCTCGGTGTAAACACGAGTAATTAATAAACCTTAAATGACAGGGGGCGACTCCTCTGGTTGTATAGAAGTCTCTGCTTCATGTGTTGAAGCTGCATTCTCTCTCCTGACCACCAGGGGGCGACTCCTCTGGTTGTATAGTAGTCTCTGCTTCATGCGTTAAAGCTGCATTCTCCCTCCTGACCACCAGGGGGCTCCTCTGGTTGTATAGAAGTCTATGCTCCATGCGTTAAAGCTGCATTCCCTCCCCTGACCACCAGGTGCAGAGCCAGAGCGTCATGCTGCAGCTGGAGTTCGGCGACACGGTGTGGCTCCGCCTCCACGGAGACCCCCGCTACGCCCTCTACAGCAACACGGGGCACTACACCACCTTCAACGGGTACCTGGTGTACCCGGACACCGTCAGCTTCCAGACGCCCCGCCCCGTCCCCGAGCACGCCAAGGAGGAGGATGAGGAGGACGACCACGAGCGGCAGCAGCAGGAGGAGGAGGAGGAAGAGGAGGAGGAGGAGGAGGAGGAGGACCGGCAAAGATCCGCCTTCTCGGTGGGGCGCACCCAGAGCATCGTGGGCGCCGACCCGGCCGGCGCGCCGCAGCACCAGCCGGTCGGCTTCGACGCGGCGTTCGTCAACATCGGCGGCGACTTCAACGTGACGGCGGGTTTGTTCACGTGCCGCGTCGCCGGCGCCTACTACTTCTCCTTCAACGCCGGCAAGCTGCCCACCAAGACGCTGTCCGTCAAGCTGATGAAGAACCGGCTGGAGGTGCAGGCCATGATCTACGACGACAGCCGCGGCGAGAAGGCGCTGCAGAGCCAGAGCCTGATGCTGGCGCTGCGGCGCGGCGACACCGTGTGGCTGTACTCGCACCAGCGCGACGGCTTCGGGGCGTACAGCAACCACGCCAAGTACATCACCTTCAGCGGCTTCCTGGTGTACCCGGACGCCGCCAACGCCACCGCCGCCGGCCAATCGCACGCAGGCAAGAGGCCCTAGCTGCGGGCCGCCGGCGGGGGGGGAGGGGGAGGAGTCACGCAAAGATGAATTCCTTCTCAAAGTCAGAGACCTCGGATGGGTTCCGCCTCCCGACGCTCCGCCAGCAAAACACAGCAGAACAAACAGAATCCACTTCACCAAGGTTCTAATACATGATTACGAGTGTGTGAGCTACGCCCCCTGGTGGCGGGGGAAAGAATCTCCCACTGCAGTGAAAACTAAAAGATGATTAAATCCGTCGGATGCGTTTCTTGCCGCCGTCCTCCGTTACGAAGACGAAGTTCACGGCGTCCTCCGCCTTCGTGTGTAAAACTATAAAGTGACTTTCTTTTCTCGCCGCGCTCCGGGCCGTAATTAGAGGGGAGGGGGGGGGGGGGGGGGGCACTGTGCATGTCTGTGTAATTTCACACCGCCGGCAGGAAGACGATGCTCTTCACGCCGAGAGGAACCTCATGACCTCACCGCCTCACCTCGTGACCTCGTGACCATTGTTTTGTTTAATACAATAATCGGAACACGTTCATTTTAAAATATCTGTGTATTCTATTTTTGCATCTTTTAGTTCATCATTTTGTTTTTTATAAAAAAAACTAAAAACACTTTGAACCACCTGCAGGGTTCACGCACATGTTGACCGACTTTTCAGGGACTTTAAACCAAATTCCATGACTGAACATTTTGTGTGTAGACACGACCTCAAAGAGACATTAGTTTGATGAAAATAATAAAGATGTATATAAATGGTTATTCTTTTAATCAAAATCAGCGTAAATGAACACGTGGATATTACACATTTTTATGACTTTTCCCAAGACTTTTGGGATAACATTTTTTTCAAGGACTTTTCCAGGCCTGGAAATTACCATTTAAAAATTCCATGACTTTTCCAGGTTTTCCGTGTGACCGTACGAACCCTGCAAACAACAGACGACGCGAGTGACGCGCGCATTCAGAAGATATCTCTCTGGTGGAGACCAAAAGCGGAGTTTAAAGCAGAGTGATGACTGGACTGGGGTTCTAACACGAAAACACACCGACGGCGTTGCCGTGACGACAGTAATTACATTTCAGTACCGACCCGAATCCAGAGTTTCATGGACTCGCTGTGGAGGCGTCATTCTGTTATGAGTAAGGCTGGAATTAAAACACGGCCTTCCTAACGTTGTAAAATAAAATGTAAAAATAATAATTATACATTTTATTATTTAAATAATACAAATGTCATAAATTAATATGTATTTATAAATATATATATATATATATATACGAAATGTGTATTATTTAAATATTTAATAAACTTGTAAAAGATTAATACATTTAAATGTGGGGTATTTTTAATTATTTAAATTTAAAGATAATCGTCAAAATGCTAACCCATTTAAAACAGCAACACATGGTCAATACTTACAAAATACAAAAGGAATTCATATTCCAGGACATAATGTACATAAACATAGAATGAACTGTGTTGCACGATGTGACGGGCGTGGACGAAGCTCGAAGTTATTAAATGTTACTCTGTCCAAACTCGTGACTCGGAACACACAAACAAAATGTCCGCCGCTCTGACATCCTTCCCGGGAACGCCTCTACTCCTCCTCCTCCTCCTCCTCCTCCTCCTCCTCCTCCTCCTGGGGTCAGAATTCCCGTCGAGTGACTTGAGAGCAAAAGTCATCGGAAGCGTTTTGTTTGATGCATGCATGTAAAATACCGTGAATGAAAATAATAATAATAATAATAATAATACATGTATTTAAATAAATACGGATGCTTTTCTGGTGACTCGCCCGCTCGCCGTCTTTGTGAGGCGGATGAACAGTAGCGCCACCTGGTGGATGTTTCTGGTCTTCTCCGTCTGATAATCCAGATGAAAGATGGATCGTCTCGTATTGAAACAGACGTGAGTCAAAATAGTTTTCCAAAATGTGACTTGAGGGTCACAAAAAAACAAAAATTCAACTGTAAGAATATTTAATAAAGTGAAACTCACATGTTGACCCTCGTCAAGTTGACTGAACATGTTTGGAGTATTTCTTACACGTCCAATGAATGCTTCCATGAACCTGTTCAACAAAATCAAACTATGAATACAGGAATGTGGAGCCAGAACTCTGATTTGCATCCTTGACGTGACGTGAAGGCGACATTCTGGATGTCAGATACTGTGTCCTGCAGCACCCCCTGCTGGCTGCCGGAGGAACAACAGGCCCGAAATATTACAATTCAGATCTACACTATCAAAGGAACGAAGAACTTGTGGACACTGAATTATTCTAACGACGGGTGAGAATAGTTTTTCATCCACTTATTACCAATTACTGTCAGTGATGGAAGTTTGGCAAACAGTTTATATACAAACTTGAGGCTATAAGTTAGGAGTGTACGGTCATTTATACAAACATGAGGCTGTAAGCTATAAAAAAAAACTTATACCTGCCACTTTCTTTTTGCGCGTTACGAGTGACGTGAAGACTTCTTAAAGATCATGAGACGTCCTCAATGAGCACGAAGAGACTTCTTTTATTTCTATTGTTTATTTACATAAATATTTCAGGTGAGGTTCAGAGGGAGCGCCACTAGGGCGCCGCTTCACTTCTTCTCGGAGGGGGCGTCGCCGGCCTCCAGATTGGCCGCCGCCTCTTTGGGCTCGCGGTGGGCGGGGAACACCTCCCACGGAGAGTTCAGGTCGAACTTCCTGAACTCCTGCGACAGCTCGACGGGCTCGGCCACCACGCGCTTCAGCTCGTCGTCATAGCGCACCTGGACAGGTGGAGAGATGGGAGGAGCTTAAGATGACGCGTTTAAAGATGGGAAATATTGAAATAAAACCACGCGAGAAGAAATTAAAATAAAACCATGTGAGAAGAAAATATTAAAATAAGAAAATATTAAAATAAGAAAACATTAAAATAAAGAAAATAAATTAAAATAAGAAAATATATTTTTTAAACCACGCAAGAAGAAAATATAAAAATAAGAAAACATTAAAATAAGAAAATATAAAAATAAGAAAACATTAAAATAAGAAAATCTATTTTTGAAACCACGCGAGAAGAAAATATTAAAATAAAACTGAACTTGTCAGGACACTGATCACATGATGATGATGTCGACATTAATAATTTAACATGTTTCAAAAGGTGAGCGTACCTCCACGTATCCCGAGAGGGGGAAGTCCTTCCTCAGGGGGTGACCCTCGAAGCCGTAGTCTGTGAGGATGCGCCTCAGGTCCGGGTGGTTGGCGAAGAACACGCCGAACATGTCCCACACCTGCAACACACACACACACACACACACACACACACACACACACACACACACACACACACACACACACACACACACACACACACACACACACACACACACACACACACACACACACACACACACACACACACACACACACACACACACACACACACACACACACACACACACACACACACACACAGCTCGCTTAGTGCTCAGCTTCTGGAGCTCGTGGAACTGGACCGGCGCTCAGCGGGCGACGCTCACCTCCCTCTCGTACCAGTTGGCGGCGATGAAGACGGGCACGGCGGAGTCCACCGGCGACAGCTCGTCGGTGTAGGTCTTGATGCGGATGCGAGAGTTGTAGCGCATCGACAGCAGGTGGTACACGATCTGCACACACGTTTAGTTACGGGGAGTTTTAACATCAGATTTGGCTGCTCGGTCCAAAAGATTTGACTTTACGATCTTTGTTGTTTTATTTTCAAACAGATTATCAATCAAAGAAATCTAGTGACGGGTCACAGCGTCAACCTCTTCAACCAATCAGGACCGAGGGTCACTGATGTCACGTGACACGGGGGAACCGTCTCATTCTTCTTTATTTGGGGGCTAAAACTACTGTGTGTGTGTGTGTTTGTTTCTCCATGTGTGTCTGTTTCTCCATGAGTGTGTGTGAGTTTCTCTATGTGTGTGTGTGTGTCTGTGTAGACATGTGTCTGTGTGTGTGCCTGCGTGTGTGTCTGTGTATGTATTTATGTGTATGAATGCGTGTGTGTCTGTGTGTGTATGTGTGTGTGTTTGTTTCTCCATGTGTGTGTCTGTGTGTGTGTGTAGACATGTGTATATGTGTACATGTGTGTAGACATGTGTCTGTATTTATGTGTGTGTGTGTGTGTGAGTGTGTGTGACCAACCTCAAAGCGGTTTTGCCGTGTCGGGACGTCCACGGCCGTGAGGTCGGTCATGATCCTGAACTGGGTGTTGGTGTGGTCCTTCAGGAAGGTCAGCACGGGGATGACCCCGTCAGGGTGGATCATCACCTCCAGCTCGTTGTAACAGGTCACCTACACACACACACACACACACACACACACACACACACAACACTTTTAAAAGGTTTGAAGCTGAAGGCGTTCCTCCTCCCACAGGTGCTTCTCTTCTCGTTGAGTCAGTTCATCGGAGGTATTCACGTCAACAGAAACACGTCTCAGTCTGACGTGACCTCTGACGTGACCTCTGACGTGACCTCTGACCCTCGTGTGAACTGACCTCCACCTGCTGGATGTATTTGGGCATCATCTCAGCCACGTACTCCCCGAACGCCGACAGCTGGCTGTGAGTCACGGCATCACTGGGCCTGATGGTGGCTGAAGGACAGAGGAGACGAGAGTTAGGAGGACAGAGGAGACGAGGGTTAGGAGGACAGAGGAGACGAGGGTTAGGAGGACAGAGGAGACGAGAGTTAGGAGGACAGAGGAGACGAGGGTTAGGAGGATAGAGGAGACGAGAGTTAGGAGGACAGAGGAGACGAGGGTTAGGAGGATAGAGGACACGAGAGTTAGGAGGACAGAGGAGACGAGGGGTAGGAGGATAGAGGAGACGAGAGTTAGGAGGACAGAGGAGACGAGGGGTAGGAGGACAGAGGAGACGAGGGGTAGGAGGACAGAGGAGACGAGGGTTAGGAGGACAGAGGAGACGAGGGTTAGGAGGACAGAGGAGACGAGGGTTAGGAGGACAGAGGAGACGAGGGTTAGGAGGACAGAGGAGACGAGGGTTAGGAGGACAGAGGAGACGAGGGTTAGGAGGACAGAGGAGACGAGGGTTAGGAGGACAACACTCTTGCACATCTTTTTGTTTTCTTATTTAAATAAACTCGCCACTTTCAGTTTATAATGTGTTGTTTTAAAGTTCTGTTGTCTGGTTGTTTGCTTACACTATTTAATGACATCATGTCTCCTCTTGTGTTTACTGTTTATTGTCTAGGTCTCACATAGACACACGTCTTGTATGCACAAGGTCCTGAACTCTCCCTGCAGCGCCAGTAGTCAGTCAGCTAGTCAGTCAGCTAGTTAGTTATCTTGTTAGTTAGTTATCTTGTTAGTAAGTTATCTAGTTAGTTAGTTAGTTAGTTAGTTATCTAGCTCATCAGTTAGTTTGTTAGTTAGCTTGTTAGTTGCTCGTCAGTTAGTTAGTTCGCTGGTCATCTGGTCTGTGGGTTAGTTAGCTGGATATCTTGTTGGTTAGTTAGCTGATCATCTTTTCATGGGTTAGTTAGCTGGTCATCTGGTCCGTGAGTTAGTTAGCTGTTCATCTGGACCGTGGGTTAGTTATCTGTTCATCTGGTGGGTTAGTTATCTGGTCATCTGTTCATGGGTTAGTCATCTGGTCATCTGTCCGCTGGTTAGTTATCTTGTCATCTGTTGGGTTAGTTATCTGGTCATCTGTTCATGGGTTAGTTATCTGGTCATCTGGTGGGTTAGTTATCTGGTCATCTGTTCATGGGTTAGTCATCTGGTCGTCTGTCCGCTGGTTAGTCATCTGGTCATCTGGTGGGTTAGTCATCTGGTGGGTTAGTTATCTGGTCATCTGTCCGTTGGTTAGTTATCTGGTCATCTGTCCGCTGGTTAGTTATCTGGTCATCTCGCCGGTACTCACGGCGGCTCTCGGCGGTGGAGCTCTGCCGGCGGCTCGGCTGGATGAGACTCGAGCTTCGTGCAACTGAGGAACAAGAAACACGGAGGAGTCATGAAGATGATCACAATCTGCTGACCGCTCTGCAGCTGGAGAGTTAACTCATCTCCAGTCCGGTTGATCACGTGACGCTGCGACAACAACCGTCACGTCAACACTGTCATTCAGATCAGCGGGGGCTAACGTTAGCATTAGCTAGCACAAAGGTCAAACACGACACGTTTGAAGGTTATAAAACAGCACTTCGTGGTTCTTGACGTAAGTGAAAGGCACATAAAACATTACACGCATCGATGGAGCAACCGGCGCGTGTCAAATGAAACGGGGTTCCGGTCAACTCACGGTTATAACCCCTTCCGAGACCTCCGCGGACGAGCCGAGCTAGGGACGCCGCCATGTTTTTTTCCAGCCGTTTCTTCTTCGTCTTCTTCTGCGGGGTCAAGAAGGCGCGTCGAGCAGCGCGTCGAGTCGCGGGATGGCGCCCCCTGTCGGGCCGGAGGAGGACTGTCGGGTAAACCGCTGCTTGTCATATAAGGAGAAAAACATTTAATAAATCTAAGGACCGAGAACAATAACATACAATAATACGGAAGAATGTGAAACATTTATTTAAAGATACAACAAGGCACTTTATTAATGTGGTGGGTTCTGGCGCCCCTTGTGGACAGACATGGTATTACAACCGTTGAATGTTATTGATGTTTGTGGTGGAAAATGTGTCTCATATACTTTATGTTTTATATCATATATATGTTGTATTTTTTGCTTTTGTCAGGTGTTAAATACATGTAGTGGAGTAAGAAATACAATATGTACCTCTGAAATGTAGTGGAGAAGAAACACAGGTGCATAATATTAATACTCACATAGAGTACAACTATCAAAGTTGTACTTAAGTACTTGAATGCTGTACTTTGATGTGCTCCACCATCAACAGCATAGTACATAACGTATATTCATAAAATAAGTGGGAGAGGACGACTAAAACATTGTTAGACAGTCTTTATGAGTTCCAAAAATGTAGTGAAAAAACACAAAAGAATCAAAACACAGTAAAAATACATAAATGTAGTCGAGGAGACTATACAACAGATTCCCTGAATATACTCAAGTATAACTTTCATGTACTTCTCAAGAGTACATCTTGTCTTTGCATCACATGACGGGGACTCGTGCACATTTATGTATTTAACAATGACTCAATCTCACACGTGATGTCTCTATATTCTTAATTCATGAAGCACACAGACAACTGGATGCAAGTGGAGCGTTTTTATTCCTCCAGTCACAAACAGAGGCGTTGTGTTCTGGCTGCAGCGGGACGACGACACAAACAACAACAACAAGTTGTTTGTGTTTACATTTATTTTACATCTTTAAACGGCAAGCAAGAAAACCGTCTGGTCGGGAGTTCTGGGCAAAGTGTTTTTGTGGGATGTGAGTTTAAAACCAAAAATAAACATTTGAAGATCAGAGCCCCCCCCCCCTCAGCTGGGCGGTGGGCAGCACACCTGCTGGTAGTACGTCCTCAGCATCTCCAGCTGAGAGGAGCGCACCAGGATGTGAGGACGGACCGACGCCAGCTGACGGCACGCTTCCTCCGGAGTCCAGCAGTGCACCTTCGGAGGAAAGGAGGGCAACGTCAGAACAACAACAAGAAGCAGAAGAACAACAACAACAACAACAACAACAACAGGAAAAACAAAAACAAAAAAAAGAGAACAAGAACACGAAGAAGGAGAAGAACAACAAGATAAAGAAGAACAACAAGAACAAGGAGAACAACAAGTAAAATAAGTACAACAAAAACAACAAGAACAAGAACAGGAAAAACTAAAAAAGGAGAACACGAAGAACAAGAACAGGAAAAAGTAGAAAAACAAGAAGGACAACAAACACAATCAGGAGAACAAGAAGAAAAACAACATCAACAGATAGAAGAAAAAAGACAAGAACAAGTAGAAACAAAAGAAGAACAAGAACAATAACAGGTAGGAGAACAAGTGGAACAAGAGGAGGAGGAGGAGGAGGAGGACCCGTCCTGACCCGGATGAGGTATGCGGCGGCCATGGTGGCGCTGCGGGAGCGGCCGGCCTTGCAGTGGACGTAGACGCTGCCTCCGCGCTCCCGGTGCTGCAGGGCGAAGTCCACGCCGCGCCGCAGGTTCTCCAGGCTCGGCACGCCGGTGTAGTCCACCGTGCTCAGCCTCAGCTGCTCCGCCCCCGCCGCTCGCCACTCCTGCAGCCAATCAAACGCTCAGGTGAGAACCAAACAGCAGAGCTCAGGTGAGAACCAAGCAGCAGAGCTCAGGTGAGAACCAATCAGCAGAGCTCAGGTGAGAACCAAACAGCAGAGCTCAGGTGAGAACCAATCAGCAGAGCTCAGGTGAGAACCAATCAGCAGAGCTCAGGTGAGAACCAAACAGCAGAGCTCAGGTGAAGCGACCTCACCTCGGCGGAGTTGCAGAGGTATCTGGTCTCGTACTCTTCGTTCATGGTGATAACCCCGCGGACATTTTCTGTTTCCACCAGCTGCAACACAACAACAACAACAACAACCATTAGGGCTCTGAAACAAGGAAACTTAAATCAATAAAATATACTGGTGGCGATAATCATATTCATACAAACTGAAACTTTATATTTCTGATACAAAACAAACTGTTAAGAATTTACAAGACTTCCCAAATAAGAATATTATTAGTACGTTATTAGAATATTATTAGTATGTTATTAGAATATTATTAGTATGTTATTAGATTATGAGTATGTTATAAGATTATTATAAGCAAGACAAGAGCCGAGGACTCATTTCTTCATTTAAAATACAGGTAGATGAAATCTACCACTAGGGGTCAGCAGTTGCAATGCAACGGGTGACCACTAGGGGTCAGCAGTACGTCTGAACGTTAAGCTGCGTTAAGCGCGTTTACGTCCGCAAACAATGTTTTTGTTGCATTGTTGCAACCCGTAGACTTCAGAGACTCGAGGAAACGGAGTTCAGTAAAGTTGTAAAGATATTCACAGATTCGGACCGTTGCTATGCAACAGACAAACAGCCGGGGACCATTTTGTGTTGTTAGGCCCGATTTTAAATACTTAAACTTGAAGTGGCGTACTTCCACAGTATGGTACAGGTACTTCTACAGGTACTACTACGGGTACTACTACGAGTACTACTATGTGTACTACTACTACTGGTACTACTATGGGTACTACAACAGGTACTACTATGTGTACTACTACTGTAGTACTACAGGTACTAATACAGGTACTACTACTACTGCTACTACTACGGGTCCTACTACGTGTACTACTACGTTTACTACTATGTGTACTACTATGTGTACTACCACTGGTACTACTACAGGTTCTACTACTACGGGTACGAATACAGTTATTAGTTGTACAGGTACTAGTTGTACAGGTACTCCTACAGGTAGGCTACTCAGTGTACAGGTACTCCTACAGGTCCAACTACAGGTACTAGTTGTACAGGTCCTCCTACAGGTACAGGTCCTCGTCCAGGTACAGGTCCTCCTACAGGTACAGGTCCCCCTACAGGTACAGGTCCTCCTACAGGTACAGGTCCTCCTACAGGTACAGGTCCTCGTCCAGGTACAGGTCCTCGTCCAAGTACAGGTCCTCCACAGGTACAGGTCCTCCTACAGGTACAGGTCCTCCTACAGGTACAGGTCCTCGTCCAGGTACAGGTCCTCGTCCAGGTACAGGTCCTCGTCCAGGTACAGGTCCTCGTCCAGGTACAGGTCCTCGTCCAGGTACAGGTCCTCGTCCAGGTACAGGTCCTCCTACAGGTACAGGTCCTCCTACAGGTACAGGTCCTCCACAGGTACAGGTCCTCCTACAGGTACAGGTCCCCCTACAGGTACAGGTCCTCCTACAGGTACAGGTCCTCCTACAGGTACTCCACAGGTACAGGTCCTCCTACAGGTACAGGTCCTCCACAGGTACAGGTCCTCCACAGGTACAGGTCCTCCTACAGGTACAGGTCCTCGTCCAGGTACAGGTCCTCCTACAGGTACAGGTCCCCCTACAGGTACAGGTCCTCCTACAGGTACAGGTACTCCACAGGTACAGGTCCTCCTACAGGTACAGGTACTCCACAGGTACAGGTCCTCCTACAGGTACAGGTCCTCGTCCAGGTACAGGTCCTCCTACAGGTACAGGTCCCCCTACAGGTACAGGTCCTCCTACAGGTACAGGTCCTCCTACAGGTCCCCCTACAGGTACAGGTCCTCCTACAGGTACAGGTCCTCCTACAGGTCCTCCACAGGTACAGGTCCTCCTACAGGTACAGGTCCTCGTCCAGGTACAGGTCCTCCTACAGGTACAGGTCCTCCTACAGGTACAGGTCCTCGTCCAGGTACAGGTCCTCCTACAGGTACTCCACAGGTACAGGTCCTCCACAGGTACAGGTCCTCCTACAGATACAGGTCCCCCTACAGGTACAGGTCCTCCTACAGGTACAGGTCCTCGTCCAGGTACAGGTCCTCCTACAGGTACAGGTCCTCGTCCAGGTACAGGTCCTCCTACAGGTACAGGTCCCCCTACAGGTACAGGTCCCCCTACAGGTACAGGTCCTCCACAGGTACAGGTCCTCGTCCAGGTACAGGTCCTCCTACAGGTACAGGTCCCCCTACAGGTACAGGTCCTCCTACAGGTACAGGTCCTCGTCCAGGTACAGGTCCTCCTACAGGTACAGGTCCTCGTCCAGGTACAGGTCCTCCTACAGGTACAGGTCCCCCTACAGGTACAGGTCCCCCTACAGGTACAGGTCCCCCTACAGGTACAGGTCCCCCTACAGGTACAGGTCCTCGTCCAGGTACAGGTCCTCCTACAGGTACAGGTCCTCGTCCAGGTACAGGTCCTCCTACAGGTACAGGTCCTCGTCCAGGTACAGGTCCCCCTACAGGTACAGGTCCCCCTACAGGTACAGGTCCTCCACAGGTACAGGTCCTCGTCCAGGTACTACAGGTCCAGCCGCCCGCCCCGGTCCCCTCACCTGCCGGGTGCTGGCCCTGAAGGGCAGCGCCCCCAGGATGACGGTCTCGTCCACGCGGTCGAACCAGCGCCGCTCGGTGAGTCTCTCCAGCAGCACGTTGTAGGCCAGCGTCGGGTAGAACAGCAGCCGCGCGAGCGCCCCGGACATCACGGAGGCGCGCGGGCTCACGCGCAGCTCGTGAAGTGGGACCGGACTGTTTGACTGTCGTCGCGAGGGTAACGCGTCCTCCTTTACGGCAGGAAACGGGACTTCCGGTGTGAATCCTTCAGAATAGAACCCGTGACCTCCACACATTTGTGATAGTTTGATGGTCATTATTTTCAAGTTGTTTAGTTTCAAATAAAACAATTATGTTAAAAGGGCCAGAGTAAAAATAAAAACAAGCAAAATAATTAAATCAATAGATGAAAGAGGAAAATAAAAGAAGTCAGCTGGACTTCCGGCGCTAACCCTTCAGAATAAAATCCGTGACTTTGTGATAGTTTGACGGTAAACTTTTTTTGTTGCAAGTTATATTTAATTACTTTCATTTTACAATAATATATTTTAAGGAGCTGCTATTCAAAATCAAGCACACATAAATAAATACAAATTAAAATAGATTTAGCAGAGCTACTTCACCACCTGCAAAGTCCATTAAATAATGTTTAACATGACATTTTAATTTAAAACCTAATTGCCAGTAAGCACACTTTATTCTGATAGATATGGGACGACATGTTTCTCAGCAGCCAGACGTTTGCTTTATTTCCAACTCATTGAAAAGCCAGAGAGAAGTCTCGTGACGTGAGCCAACGAGGTTAACAGTTAACCTGAATGTTGTTGGTTCACATCAGCCGGTCCGACGTCACGTGAGCAAACCTTCAATCTGCTGTTATCCTCCCAACATATCAGAGCAAGACAAAAGTAAATAATCTAATACAAAGGAGAGTGTTTAATCAATTTGTCCATAAAGGCTTGTTAAAGATCTTTTTTGTCTTTAAATACATTTAAATAGAATAAATAAAACACCAGGAATGAAACTTCAAACACAACTTTAACAACATATTATATATATATTATTATAAAATAATGAAATGATAAATATACTAGTATATATATATATATAATATATATTATAATCAATATACTATAAATATACATTATAAATAAATTATATACACACACACACAAATATATCAGGTCGTCTTCGGTATACGACCGCATCGTGTTTTATTGAAGCGAGGAGACATGTTTATCAGCCACAATTTTATTGTTGTGAAATTATGTACTAACTGATCAGTCGACCAGTGTGCTACAATTGAAAATCATCAATCTTAAAAAATAAGAAAGTTACTATGAAGAGAAGAGCAGACACAGAATATGTACACGATACATCCCATGTATGGAAACAATATACATAAAACATGGAGGGAACGGAGCGTGTGGAAGACTTTTGCGATGTGCTGAACATATATATATATATTTTTTTTTTCTTCTTCTTAAAAAAAGTGCAAAGTATTCATAATACATTTGGCCTGTCACTCCGGATTGCATAACATCAGAAAGATGGAATTTATTTCATTTCTTTGAGAAAAAAAAAAGAAAAAAAAGAAAAGTGTGCGGTACAAAATACACATTAATTCCATCTGGATGACCGGAGGAACTCAGACGGCCACAGTAGTGTTAGTTCAGTTAGTGATGCCCAGCAGACGGCACGCTTCATATATTATTAACTTCGTGAAAGCGTGCGGCGGCGGTCAGGACTTCATGGAGCAGAGCGGGCGCAGCCTCAGAGGGCGGAGGTCAGAGGTTGGTGGAGGTGGTGGAGTTCAGGATGCCGTGCTGGATCTTGGCGTTGGAGGCCTTGGACAGGTCTCGCTGCGGAGACAAGCAGACGGGTGACGATGAGGAGGAGGAGCAACGTTTCATCATCGTTATGAAAAGACGTCCGTTAGTGTGAAAGAGAGAGAGAGAGACAGAGAGAGAAAACTTTCTATTGACAATATATTCTCTCTAGGGAAAGTCAATAATCTCTAATAGAAAGGACGGGATGTGATTCATAAGATTATTGTAAGGATCATAAAGTTATTGTTGTGTTGTAATGGGGCTACTGGCCCTTTAAATGGGGATCCCTACATGCACCAGAATGCCGCTGAAAACAAAAGAAGTGCTGTTCTCCGCCTCTTACGCATAAAAACCCGACTGTCGGTCTGAATGCTGACGCTGCACGTTGAAGCTGCAGCAGCTGAAGCAGGTTAAGGGCCTCTAGCGGCTCCTGAAGCAGGTTAAGGGCCTCTAGTGGCTCCTGAAGCAGGTTAAGGGCCTCTAGTGGCTCCTGAAGCAGGTTAAAGGCCTCTAGCGGCTCCTGAAGCAGGTTAAGGGCCTCTAGCGGCTCCTGAAGCGGGGGCTCAGCCGGCCCCCCTGTGAACACACCTGTCCTGACGTGGGCGGCTGAAGTCGCTCTAAAACATAAAGAGCACCAGCAGCGTTACAGAGGCGCAGGACGGAGGAAACAGAAGCTCAGAGGTTCAGAAGTCTTTACCACGAACTCCGAGTACGTGCTGGCCACGGACGCCATGCTGCAGTGGGCCAGCGGGGTCGGGGGGCCCGGCCCCCCCACCGGGCTGCCCCTCAGCTGGGCCTCGTTCTCCTTGTTGCAGCCCTGCAGCCGCGGGTTGGGGGGCTTACCGGCAACCGGGGTCCGAGAGGCTGGGACCTGGGAGGGGGGGGGGGAGACGTGAATCAGCCGGTCCTCCTCTAGTCTTCATGTTGCATTTCTCTGTCGATAAATAATGATCAACTACTTTGGCTTTTTGATTCATCTTTTAAGCAATTATATTAAAACAAATGAATTAACAACAAAAAGGCAGAACATGATGTTGTTGTTTTTTGCCTTTTGAGGTGGAGATTTACATTTTTGTGCCTTTTTAATTATTATTAAAACAATTTCAATGAGCCCAAAGTTAGCGGTCTGGAGAATAAATATAAGCTTTTTATTGTAGTCCTGTGGCCGTACGGCTGCTTCAACCACGTCACGACTTTATAAATTATAAATTAAAAAGAATTCCCCTTAGATTAATTCACCTTCAGTTTTTTTTGAACAACCAATCACAACCCTCCGCCGATATGATCCCCAGCAAACAATGAGGAGGAGGAGGGGAGGAGAGATGGGGGGGGGGGGGGAGGAGGAGGGGGAGGGGGAGGAGGAGGAGGATCTGCTGAACCAACCTTATTGGCCGACAGCGGGGGGCGGGGCAGCGGCGAGCGGCAGACCGTGGCCCCGTAGACGGAGCGGCTGCTGCTGTTGGACGTGGCGCTCGTGCTGCTGGAGGTCGCGTTGAACTGAGAGGCACAAAGGGGGAGGGGCTTAGCGGTCAGCGGTGACGGACATGCGAACACGCTCTGCGGCGTGCGGCTCTGCGGCGCCGACCCCACCTTCCGGGACTTGTTGGGCGTGTGCGCGCCCAGCAGCCGGCGCTTGGTGGGGGTCCGGACCGCCGTGCCGAACTGCATGTCCTCCTCCGTCTGCTTGCTCTTCTTCAGGTGCTGCGGAGTCGGGGAACAGACGGGTCAGAGCGTCGTCTCCACGGCGACGGGGCGCCGGGCGGCGAGCGGCTTACCCGCTCCTGCTTCTCCTTCTCCTTCTCCCCCCGGTGCTGCTCCCACTGCTCCTCCACGTACTGGAGGAACTTCTCGCCGCCCACCAGGAACTCGCCGCCCTGCTCGCTCTCCCACGCGTCGATCTGGGCCTTCAGCTTCTTCTCAAGCTGAAAACACACACACACACACACACACACACACACACACACACACACACACACACACACACACACACACACACACACACACACACACACACACACACACACACACACACACACACACACACACACACACACACACACACACACACACACACACACACACACACACACACACACACACACACACACACACACACACACACACACACACACACACACGGGTGAGCCGCAATGCATGCTGGGAGTCGGCTCGGGAGGAGCGGGGCGCCTCCTGCTCCTCGTACCTTGGGGAGGCTCTTGTGTAGCTCCGTCCGCTGCTTCTCCTCCTTCAGGAGGTTCCCTCCTCGGTTGGTGAATCTAGACGGATCGGTGGCTTTTTTCTGAGAGGAAGAGGAGGAGGAGGAAGAGAAAGAAGAGTGATCTTTTCCATAATAAATATCATGTGTCGTCCGTCTTCTTAAAGTAGTTTCACTATTCATTAATAAAACATATTTAATATATGTATGAGAAAAAAAATAGAAAATATTTCCTTTTACAAACATAATTCTGTAATAATGTCAAATCTTTATTAACTTGATAATTTAATGTAAACCAATTGAAATAAAAAAAGTTAAAAAAGTTCTGTTCAACCTAAATCAACCCATCGTTAAGCCCCGCCCCCCGCTGTCAGAGCTACGTTGCCATGGCGCCGACTGCACCCCGGAGGAATATATATATATTTTTAAATACTCCCCAGACATGCTAACGCACTCGGCTAACGTTAGCTACCCTCCCCTTCCAACCGCTCCGATTGGCCGGCCTGCATTTGTGGGCGGGGCTTAGAGAAAGGCGCCGCCCTCACCTCCAGCTCCAGGTAGAGCCTCCAGCTGTCCTCCCATTGGTGGACGCCGTCGAACAGCTCCCGGTGCTCCTCGTGATGCTGCTTCAGGCGCTGCAGCTCGGCGTCGTGCTGACTCAGCAGCTCCTCCGTGAAGTCCTCTAGAACAACAACACGGCGTCAAACACGAGGCCCGCAGCCCAAATACGGCCGCCGCATCGTTTCATGTGGCCCCGGACGGCTTGAAAGACACGAGAGCCCCTTTTCATACAGGAACTGAAAGAACAGTGCCCGTGCTTTTATTTTGAAGGTTTCAAATTAAACGGATTTGTGTGTGTGATATAAGACACATTTACTTATTATATCATTATTCTAATAAACAATAATCACATGCAAAGAGTTATTCACCAACATGATGGAGGAGTATATAAAGCGTTACCGGCCCTTTAAGAGGCAGCCATGATGCTGATGTGGCCCACAGTGAGCAGGAGTTTGATCTAAAGAATAAAGCATGAGGAGAGGAGGGAGGAGGGAGAGGAGGGAGGAGAGGAGGGAGGAGAGGAGGAGGGAGCCGGGAAGATGACGTGGACCACAACAACAACAACAACAACAACAACAACGCACCGCTGCCGTAGGGAGCGAAGGCGCGGCGCTGCTCGCCGCTGAAGAAGCACTTGTCCCAGAAGGCGTCGAGCTCGGAGCGGATGGCGTCCGTCACGCTGCGGATGTTCAGCAGCTTCAGTTCCTCCAGACGCTCCACCTCCACGCGCAGCTGAGGGGGCGCAGCGTTACAACCACCACAACAACAACAACAACAACACGGCAGCAGGACGTGCAGCGGCGCTCACCGCCTCCAGGTTGCTCCTCCTGGACGCCGCCATGTGCTCGCCGAGCGCCTCCCTCTCCTCCCGGGGGACGGCCAGGCGGTCCCACAGGCGCCGGACCTGCTCCCGCCGCTCCTCGCACGCCGCCTCCATCTCCGCCCGGCGCTCCTCCAGCTGCGGGACGGAGACGCCCATCGTCACGCGCCGGCCCGCCTCTTTGGGGGCGGGGCTCCGCGGCGGCGCGGCTTACCTCCGCGGCGAGCAGCTCGAGGGCGGCGATGTTGTCCGTGGAGAGGCAGAAGGCGTCCTCGTCCTCGCACGCCACGTCCTTCTCGAAGCTGCTCTCAGGCTCGCGCTCCAGCGCCGCCATGAGCGCCGCGATCCGCCGCTTCAGCGCCGCGAACTCGGCGTAACGCCGCGCCTGAAAGCACCGGGGGGGGTCGGGGTCAGAGGAGGTCAGAGAGGAGGCGCGGGGGAGGCTCCGTGCCCTCGGTGACCTCCGGGCTCATGTGGAGTTCACCATCAGGAAGAGGATCGTTGTCATGGAGACAACGGTGAGGAGCAACATGGACTCTCCACGTCATCGTGTTGGACGGGAGGAAACTAATTCACATCTCCCTCCCTGGAAACACTACCACCACCTCCTCCTCCTCCTCCTCCTCGATGTCACAAATCGAGCCCCCCCTCCTCCTCCTCCCCCCCCCCCCTTCTCCTCCTAGATCGAGCCTCCCCCCTCCTTGATCCTCCTCCTCCTCGACGGTCACAAATCGAGCTCCCACCTCCCTCTCTTCCTTCCTCCTCCTCCTCCTCACAGACCGAGCCCCCCCCCACCTCCTCCTCCTCCTCCTCCTCCTCACCTTCTCAGCGTCCTGGTTGGCGACGTGCTGTCCGAAGCTCTCCAGCTGCTCGGTCGTGGGCGCGGCGGCGGCGTCGATGGCGTACGGCGCGGCGCACAGGACGTCGCTCAGCTCGCGGTCTCGCTCCAGCAGCGCCGCCAGCTGCCGCATGCGGCGCGCGCGCTCCGTCAGCAGCGCCTCCACCTGCGTGCGGATGTTCTTCTCCTGCTGCAGCATGCTGATGCCCGTCTCCTGCTGAGAGGAGGAACAACCGGGTCAGGACCTCGCCGCGCGGCGCCGTCGACCGAACGGCGAGGAGCGGCCGGTACCTCGAAGCCGGGCAGCCGCAGCTCCAGGTACAGCTTCTCCATCTCCGCCCGGCAGCTCTCGATGCTGCCCACCAGGCGCGACTTCAGAGACTCCTCCTCCTTTATCATCATGTCCAGCAGCGTCTGGCACAGGGAGACAACGGGGGGGGGGGGTCACTAAAGATATATATATATAAAATATCCATACATAATATATATATATATATATATATACACACACACAGAACAGTAATACTGGTCTTGGTGCACAGACATCTGCTTTCAGATGCTTTATTTGGACCTTTAGTTCTAGACACACGACTGGCAACCACACAGCAGATGACAACTCAACTGTAGACAGCATGACATTTGGGAGGAGGAGGAGGAGGAGGAGGAGGAGGAGGAGGAGGAGGAGGAGGAGGAGGAGGAGGAGGAGGCATAGGTGGGCAGTTTATTTATATTTTTCTTCCGTCTCAGTCAGTGCAGAACATCAACATCAGCCGGAATGAACCCAGGTTCAGAGTCTAGTCGGTACATTTATCTGATCCAAAGCGTCTTGCTCAAGGGCGCATCGACTAGGGCTGAGAGTCGGACCGGCCAACCACTGACCCAGGGTCAGCTATACAAGAACATACTGTTTGTGGACTTGTCGTCATGCACAAACCTGGAACACTACGGTCTTAAAAACAGAGATATTTTGATTGATGGTGATTTACTGTTATTGATTAATAGTCATATGCTGTTGTTGTTGGTTTCACTCATGTACCCCCCCCTCCCCTCCTCCCCCTCCTCCCCCCACCTGTCGCAGCCTACGCGGTCTCGGGTCTCACCTTGATGTGGTTCTTGACCACGTTGGTCCTCTGCAGCCTCTGGTCCTCCGGGATGCCGATCTCCTCCCAGATGTCCTTCAGGCGGCACAGCGCCTTGTTGAGGCACGACACCGCCTCGGCCGCGAGCACCTCGCTGCGCCGGCGCGGCCCGGTGGGCAAAACGAGGAGAACAGAAAACACAGCGGAGTCATTTAGAGCCGACGGGAGCGCTGGCGTCTAGCGGAACATGAAATGAAAAGCTCACCTCTTCCTCATCGCTAAGTCCCACCGCGCCGCGAAGGGTTTAAAGCCGTTTATAACCGTTTAACCGAGAGAACCGCGTCCCGGAGACTCGCCTCTGCTGCTGTCCGTTTGTACGACGGTTCAAAATACGCGGAGCGCGCCGTTCCCCTCCCTGATTGGCTGGTTTGGCGGGAGCGCGTGGCGTGTCTGACCAATGTCGGCCGCCGGCGGAGTTTCGCCAGCAGATCGCGACGGTGAGCCGCCCACCGCGGAACGCCTCTTACAAAACAAGCGCACTAGTTTAACCGAGGGGCGCGGTGACGTTCAGCGGCGGTTGGAGGCTTCAGGTTACAAAGGGGGCGTGGTTAATTTAGTATTCAGTTCATTATAACTCTATATACTCTTTAAAGTCCTGCATTCATAAACACATTTATTTCAAATTAATTAATTTTAATTAAAGTATATGAATAGTAGTTTGGAAAAGTATGTACACAGTTAATTTGTATAGCACATTATAACAAGGCCATTCAAAGTGCTTCAAATAAAACCATTACAAACGAAACATAATGCAACAAAAAATAATATTTGTTTTAAGTATTAAAAACATTCATTTAAACATTAAAAACAATTATAATAATTTTAATAGAATAAAAGTTGCAACAAAAATAAGAATACATGCAATAAAGTACAATAGGGAAATTCAGAAACGTATTAATATTTGTATATGTAGATGCAGTACTTTAGGTCAGTTTTTAATCAACTTGTATGATGATTAACTGGAGGTGCAGTACCTTGCTCTGTGATGGAGGCCTCCGTCCTTCGGCTGGAAAGGTGGAGGCGGTTGCAGCTGCACCGCCACATGTCACCACTAGGCGGCTACGCTTGTTCTTGGGGTTCTCCAAACCTTTAATAGAGATCTGCAGAACTAACCGACGTCGCACATCCAGCCCAGCAGAAGGTTTGTCAAAGTATACCATTTAAACCTTTAAAAAAGGTGTAGCTTGTGTCACTTCACATGTTTAAGGAAGTAAATACTCCCACCTGCTGATGGAGGCTCTATTCAATGTAATATGAACTACTTTGTGAACTTTTGCGTAGTTTAATCTGGATCAAATGCTTCATTATTTAAGTTCATCACATGTTTCATCCCAGTCACGTTGATGCATCTGATCCAAGTAAACACCTCATATGTTAGTTTTCATGTAGTGGAGTAAAAAGTACAATATTTATATATTTCCCCTCTTCCTCAACTATTTGATTAACCCGGAGCACGAGCGCCCTGACCTCTCAGTATGCTTGAGCATGCACTCATCTTCCTTATAATAATAATAATAATAATATAGTGGAGTTAAGACCTAAGAAAGCCTTCTATGTTGCTACACAGGTTCTGAGAAGTTACAATTCAATAAGCCTGAAGCGGAGAGAGTTCATGGCAACACATTTATTCACTTAATGTACATCTTTACAGTCCTTTCGTTTCCCGCCTCGTGGAGTGTTCTGGATCCTGCCGGCCTTCATGCGGCGTTGCCTAGCAACGACTCGATGAGCCTCGAGCTGTTTGTGATCGCCGTCGTCACGATGATGAATTTATAACCTGAGACGGAGAGAAACAGGTGAACTTAAGAAAAGAGTACAATTACACACGCTGGAACTTAAGACTTCTGTAATTAAATTTTATGACAATTTATGACAATTAAAATGTTCGTAAAGTTGAAGCCTGATGTTCTTCACAGCTGCTGCATGTACGCAGGTTTAATATTTATTTATCTTTATATTGACTAAGAATTGTTGTCGAGTGATTTGCCAAGAATGATACAACCAAGAATAGAGATATAAATATATATATATATATATATATATATAAAATATCCATATAAATATATATATATGCATTCACATATATATATATGTATATATAGATATAGATACACACACACATGTGTGTGTATATATGTTGATATGGATATATATATATATATATATATATATATATGGATATTTAATGCATATTTATATGGATATTTATATATATATATATATACTGTACATACACAAACACATACATATATATATATATATATTTTTATATATATATTTATATATATACTGTATTATATCTGTATATTATATATATATGTGTATGTATTTGTGTATATATATAAAATAGACATATATATATATATATATATATACACACACACACATATATTTATATGAGAACACACAGGACAGGGCGTGTACCTTTCTCTCGGCCCAGGAACCGGAGGGCTGAGATCTCAGAGAAGCTGCAGCCGCCGAGGAACATGACGACCACGACGCGCTGAGCGTCGAGCTGCGAGCTCGAGTCCGCTCCAATGCCTGATGGGAAACACTCATATTATCATTCATATTATCAATAATAATATGAGCGCACTTGAACGTTACATATAATTATACAAGATTACATTATATCTCTTGGTATCCGACCTGTAACAGCAAATTCATGTCCGTTGAGCAGCTTGGTGACTTCCTCCAACCCCGTCCAGCCGTCACGCTCCAACACCTACACACACACACACACACACACACACAGTATGACACACACACACACGCACACACACACACACACACACACACACACACACACAGTATGAGACACACACACACACAGTATGAGACAAACACACACACACACAGTATGATACACACACACACAGTATGAGACAAACACACACACAGTATGAGACACACACACACACAGTATGAGAGAGAGAGACACACACACACACTCACACACACAGTATGAGATAAACGTGAGACAAATGCACAGTAAAACATACACACACACAGTATGAGACACACACACACAGTATGAGAGAGAGAGACACACACACACACACAGTATGAGAGAGAGAGACACACACACACACACAGTATGAGACACACACACACACAGTATGAGACACACACACACAGTATGAGAGAGAGAGACACACACACACACACACACAGTATGAGACACACACACAGTATGAGAGAGACACACACACACACACACACAGTTTCTCCCCTGACCTGCTCCACCAGTTTGCAGCTCAGAGGCACGTAGGCGCCGCTGAAGATGTAGGCCATGTCCCTCGGGACGCGCAGGTCGTATTCCTCATCGGACTTCGGCACCTTTACACACAAACAACAACAACAACAAAATAAATACATGCAACAATGTCCCAACGAGCAAAGCGTGTCTGCGTGAGCAGGGCGGGTCACCAGGGCGAGCCTCCGGCTCAGGGCTCTGAAGTTGCTCTTCTTGGCGAGGGACGAGAAGGCGTCGGTCAGCTTACCTGAGGAACAATGCATATGAATACATTGTGTCTGTGGAAGGACTCCCAACACAAAGAGAAGCCCCCCCCCCTCACCGGCGGTCCTGTCGTTGACCAGCTTGCCCACTCGGCTCTCCATCACCGTCAGCGTCTCCCCGGCCGGCTGCTCCACCAGCAGCCCGAGCTGCCGCAGGTTGGAGAAGGTGAGCAGGTGTTCGGCTCCGTAGCTCTGAGGAGGGGGGGGGGGGTGAGGGCGGGGCTTCACCGACCTCCATGTGACCTCTCATGACCTCTCACATGTGACCTCCATGTGTGACCTCTCATGACCTCCATGTGTGACCTCTAATGACCTCCATGTGTGACCTCTCATGACCTCCATGTGTGACCTCTAATGACCTCCATGTGTGACCTCTCATGACCTCCATGTGTGACCTCTAATGACCTCCATGTGTGACCTCTAATGACCTCCATGTGTGACCTCATGACCTCCTGTGACCTCATGACCTCCATGTGTGACCTCTCATGACCTCCAAGTGTGACCTCTCATGACCTCCATGTGTGACCTCTCATGACCTCCATGTGTGACCTCTAATGACCTCCATGTGTGACCTCTCATGACCTCCATGTGTGACCTCTAATGACCTCCATGTGTGACCTCTAATGACCTCCATGTGTGACCTCTCATGACCTCCATGTGTGACCTCTCATGACCTCCAAGTGTGACCTCTCATGACCTCCATGTGTGACCTCTCATGACCTCCATGTGTGACCTCTCATGACCTCCATGTGTGACCTCTCATGACCTCCATGTGTGACCTCTCATGACCTCCATGTGTGACCTCTCATGACCTCCATGTGTGACCTCTCATGACCTTTGTGTACCCGTTGGACTCGCAGATCCAGCAAAAATACTGTTTTTTTTATTTACAGAGTTTCTCCTGTTATATTGTAATTTATGTTGAACAAAGAACTGCAAATGATAGAGTAGAAACATATTAAAAGAATAAAATAAAAATCAATAACAACTTTAAATTAAATGTGTGTGTGGTAAACATCTCACCTGTAGAAAAAGAGCCTTCAGAGAGCGGTAATCTTTGGGCAGCAGACCTGTGAGGAACATCGTTATCAACCGGGGAACATCCTTATCACCTAGAGAACATCCTCATCACCTAGAGAACATCCTCATCACCTAGAGAACATCCTTATCACCTAGAGAACATCCTCATCAACTAGAGAACATCCTTATCACCTAGAGAACATCCTCATCAACTAGAGAACATCCTCATCAACTAGAGAACATCCTCATCACCTAGAGAACATCCTCATCAACTAGAGAACATCCTCATCAACTAGAGAACATCCTCATCAACTAGAGAACATCCTCATCACCTAGAGAACATCCTCATCACCTAGAGAACATCCTCATCAACTAGAGAACATCCTCATCAACTAGAGAACATCCTTATCACCTAGAGAACATCCTCATCAACTAGAGAACATCCTCATCAACTAGAGAACATCCTCATCACCTAGAGAACATCCTTGTCACCTAGAGAACATCCTCATCAACTAGAGAACATCCTCATCACCTAGAGAACATCCTCATCACCTAGAGAACATCCTCATCACCTAGAGAACATCCTTGTCACCTAGAGAACATCCTCATCACCTAGAGAACATCCTCATCAACTAGAGAACATCCTCATCAACTAGAGAACATCCTCATCAACTAGAGAACATCCTCATCACCTAGAGAACATCCTCATCACCTAGAGAACATCCTCATCAACTAGAGAACATCCTCATCACCTAGAGAACATCCTCATCAACTAGAGAACATCCTGATCAACTAGAGAACATCCTCATCACCTAGAGAACATCCTCATCAACTAGAGAACATCCTCATCACCTAGAGAACATCCTCATCAACTAGAGAACATCCTCATCAACTAGAGAACATCCTCATCACCTAGAGAACATCCTCATCACCTAGAGAACATCCTCATCAACTAGAGAACATCCTCATCAACTAGAGAACATCCTCATCACCTAGAGAACATCCTCATCACCTAGAGAACATCCTCATCAACTAGAGAACATCCTCATCAACTAGAGAACATCCTCATCACCTAGAGAACATCCTCATCAACTAGAGAACATCCTCATCACCTAGAGAACATCCTTGTCACCTAGAGAACATCCTCATCACCTAGAGAACATCCTCATCACCTAGAGAACATCCTCATCACCTAGAGAACATCCTCATCAACTAGAGAACATCCTCATCAACTAGAGAACATCCTCATCACCTAGAGAACATCCTCATCAACTAGAGAACATCCTCATCACCTAGAGAACATCCTTGTCACCTAGAGAACATCCTCATCACCCAGGCGACTCACCGTTCTCCGTGATGGACAGCAGGCAGAGCAGCCTCAGGCTCTCTGTCATGGAAACCTGGGGAACAAACAGAGGACATGAGGACATGAGGACATGAAGACATGAGGACATGAGGATATGAAGACATGAAGACATAAAGACATAAAGACATGAGGACATGAGGACATGAGGACATGAAGACATGATGACATGAGGACATGAGGACATGAGGATATGAAGACATGAGGATATGAAGACAAAGATATAAAGACATGAGGACATGAGGACATGAAGACATAAAGATATAAAGACATGAGGACATGAGGACATGAGGACATGAGGACATGAAGACATAAAGATATAAAGACATGAGGACATGAAGACATGAGGACATGAAGACATGAATACATAAAGACATGAGGATATGAAGACATGAAGACATAAAGACATAAAGATATAAAGACATGAGGACATGAAGACATGAGGACATGAAGACATGAAGACATAAAGACATAAAGATATAAAGACATGAGGACATGAAGACATGAAGAAATGAGGACATGAGGACATGAAGACATGAGGACATGAGGACATGAGGACAACAACGCGTCCCAACTCACCCGTCGGATGATGTGCTCCTCCAGGAAGCCGATGCTCTCACGGATCTCAAACCCTTCGAGTAGAGCTGGACAGAAACAAGAGAACTCGTCCAACAACAACAACAACAACAACAACAACAACAACAACTCAACAGCAGTGCCGTTAAGAAGAGAACATTCCGATGTTTCAAAGTGTTTTAAATAAATGTAACTCTAGAACTTTAAACTGAAAGTCTCTCACAGTGTTCCGTCTTCAGCAGCTCCTGGAAGTCCTGCTGCGTCTTCTTCTTCATTATCGATTCACTGGCACTGATGTCTGAGAGGAGAAGGTGCTCTATAAATAAACCCATCAATAATCAATAATCAATACACCCATCATCAATCGATCCGTGACTCACGCAGGCTGAGCAGCCGGTGCTCCTGTTTCAACCCTTTGAGTTCATCGGACACGAAGGTCTTCATCTGCTTGATGTCCATCCCCCGACGCTTCTGTGGTAACCAAGGAGACCATCACATGTGTGGGTCGGGTTCAAACTGACGGAGCAGGCTCACGATCGTAGACTCGCGATCTTCACGATCGTAGACTCAAGATCGTAGACTCGCGATCTTCACGATCGTAGACTCAAGATCGTAGACTCGCGATCTTCACGATCGTAGACTCAAGATCGTAGACTCGCGATCTTCACGATTGTAGACTCAAGTTCTTTACGGTCGTAATCTCACGATCGTAGACTCAAAATCTTCAAGATCGTAGGCTCACAATTGTAGGCTTCCGATCATAGACTCACGATCGGAGACTCACGATCTTCACGATTGTAGACTCACGATCGTAGAATCACGATCTTCACAATTGTAGACCCACTATCGCAGACTCACGATCATAGACTCACGATCGTAGATTCACGATCGTAGACTCACAATCGTTGTTTCACGATCGTAAGGCACACGATCGTAGACTCGCGATCATAGGCTCACGATCGTAGACTTGTGATCTTCACAATCGTAGACTCACGATTCTAGATTCACGATCGTAGACTCACGATCTTCACGATCGCAGGCTCACGATCTTCACGATCGTAGGCTCAAGATCGTAGACTTGTGAGCTTCACAATCGTAGACTCACGATTGTAGACTCACGACTCTAGATTCACGATCGTAGACTCACGTCGTACGCGGTCTGGAGGTTCCGGGCTTTTTGACTGAGGAGGCCGAAGACGTTGGAGAAATGCTCGTTTCTGATCTCGTTGAAGACCTGAGAGAGTTCAAACGTTCAATTTAGGGGCCATGATGATGATGATAATGATGAAGATGAAGATGATGAAGACATGCTTACCTTATCCTGAGAGTTCAACATGACTTTAAGACTTTTATCCGACGTGACTTCACTACCAAACTCCACACATCCTGCAGGAAAGACACCGGTTACATAAACCTACAGCCATACAAAATATATTTCGATGCAAAGATGTGAAGATCAATATAAAGTAAAGTGTGAAATTACATTAGTGATCTCGATATTGATCAAAGAAAGTATCATGTGTGCCATAATCATGCAGACTGAAATAAATAAAGTATATTTTTAGTGGATGGAAGTCCGATCTCCAGCTTTCATACCCACCACATTTTATTCTGAATATATCGTCCACCAAACCCTCGTAGACGACCTGTGAGCACAGAGGAGTCACGAAGTCCACGTCTACAACACAGGGACAAAGTTAGAGAGGACGGAAGAAGATAAAGCTGCATTCTCTCTCCTGACCACCAGGGGGTGACTCCTCTGGTTGTATAAAAGTCTATGCTTCATGTGTTACAGCTGCATTCTCTCTCCTGACCACCAGGGGGTGACTCCTCTGGTTGTATAAAAGTATATGCTTCATGTGTTACAGCTGCATTCTCTCTACTGACCACCAGGGGGCGACTCCTATAGAAGTCTATGCTTCATGTGTTAAATCTTGCGTACTGCACCTTTAAGGCGTTCTCACCTCTGTCAATGAGAAAAACGTTTCCTATTTCGGCTTGACGAGTTCTTTGCTCCCCCTCTTCCACCTGCTCCCGCCACGATTGGTACGCCATCTGGTGGCCGGACAGAAGCGGTTAAATAAAGTTTGACTTCGGGTGAAGTCAGAGGCGGAGGATCGGAGGATCGGAGGAGCGTCACCTGGGAAAAGCGTCCGATCCCGTAGACCTTGGAGAACGGGCCGTAGAGCGAGTGGAGGAGGTGCAGCGCGCTGCCGGTGGTCCTCACCCAGCGCTGGTCCCCCGCCTGAGGGGCAAACACAACCTTTTACTGGCAGAATATGAACCATTATCAGTGGAAAAATCACAATTCAGATTTTTTTTTTCACCCAGAAAATTCTGATACTCATCGAAGAAATGTGCAAGAGAATTCTGAATCTTTAGCAGACTCTGTCCCCCCTGACGATGTGACCCATGTTATGGATATGCATGTGTCTGAATAACAACGTGTCAACGTGTCTCAGTGACGCGTCGTTTGTTTACCAGGAAGTTGTCTCTGAAGAACTCCGGCAGCTCCAGACTGATGACGTCATCGTCCAGAGGAAGCAGGTAGAAGGACCACTCGTCAGTGGTCACGTCTGTGAGGCCACAAACACACATCCGCATTCTGTTATTTAAACATATATTTATTTATCTCTATTTTATCCCCTTGATAATGTTTTTTTACATATTTTTATTATTAAATTATTAAGACCCGCCCTCCCAGAGAGGAAATGAAGACGCTCACCTCCAACGATGCCCTGCTCCTCCAGCACCGCCTCGCACGCAAAGAACTGGAGCGGACAGGAGGGTCAACGGGTCAGTTGACTAATTAATCAATTAATTAGTCCAATAAATGACACCTCAAAGCAGAGTGTGTGTGCACTAAAATACCTTCTGAGGAGTGAAGATGATGTGATATTTTCTGAGTCTTCCCACTGCCTTGTCTGCATTAACCACATCTGGAACAAGAAGGTTCACAACATGACTATGTATATAGTCATATATATATATATATATATATATATATATATATATATATATATATATATATATATACACATACAATTATTTCTATATATAAATAATTATATTTATATATATAATTATATATAACTATATATATATAAATAATTATATTTTGTATGTATAATTATATATATAACTATGTATATAAATAATTATATTTGTATATACATATATATATATATATATATATATATATATATATACACATATACACACACATATTTATTTACTCACCACAAATCCATTTAACAGTTTGGATTCTCGGCCGGATCAGAAAACACAGCCTGGAAGAGAGAATCGTTGTTGTTATCAGGTGTGTGTGTGTGTGTGTGTGTGTGTGTGTGTGTGCGTGCGTGCGTGCGTGCGTGCGTGCGTGCGTGCGTGTGTGTGTGCATGGCTCACTGATCTGAGGTGCTGACAATAGGTTTGTATTCCACTTTGTAAAGTTTGTCGACTTCATGTTTCTGTAAAATAATGAAAAAGAAGTGAAATATGTCATAATGAAGTTCTTTGTGTTCCCGGCTCTGGGAGCAGAGGAGCGGCGCCGGCCGGCTCACCTTCAGCGTCGACACGTTGGCGATGCGGTCCAGAGAGCTCATCAGGTCTGCATCGATAAAGAGGTCCTTCTTCCCCGTCAGCTGTGTGACGAAGAGAAGAAAGACGTTCTGCTCAATGGCCATCTCTCATCTTTCATCTTTCATCTCTCATCTTTCATCTCTCATTTTTCATCTTTCATCTCTCATCTTTCTATTGTGCACGACACAAATGTATTTATTTTAATATTAGCCATAACTCAGAGTGGAGCAGAGCCATGAGCTCATATCCGAGTCCAACACGGTGAGAAAATGCACCGTTTCATTTGATAGAAAAGGCTAAAGTGATTTTCTTACTGTAGTTTTTTTTATTTTAAACGAAATGCCATTCAAATGGAGAATAAGAGCATTTGTTGGGGACTATTTTCAGCGGCGGATTAATCCAGACCTGAAAGTTAAGTTTATGACACCACGCAAGTTTAATTCATTTGTAGTTCATATGTCATGGCATGATATAATATATCACTGGACTTTGCATAATAAAGGTAAACCGTTTCCTCCGAGCGCATTGACAGGTGAGGTCACGGTGACGTCAGCACACATATGACAGGAAGTGTAAATCTCCCTTTTCTCCTCTTTTACCGCGTTGACAGTTGATTATTTAATGAAGGTTTATTCGAGTTTATTCTATTATATTGTATGTATCTTCCGGTCGTTGTTCGCGGTGCAGCTGCAGCTGGCAGCCGGCCAGAACAGCCTGATAACGGACACACCGCGCGCGCCGCCGCCGCCTCGCGCTCACCTGCTCCAGCAGGTAGATGAGGCGGTCTCGCGCCACCCGCTTCAGCAGAGAGAAGTCGGGCAGCTCCGGACAATCTCTCCTGGCGCTGTGCGCCATGCTGGACCACCGCGGGCAGGAGGGAGGACAGTAACACAGCCGTTAACACACACACACACACATGCTGAGACCGAGCTTAGCTTCTCGGCTAAAAACACATCCTCAACATCTCAGGACGTTTTTGAAGATTAGCCTTAAAGAGGCGACAGGTAGCTTGATATGAGTGCACAACAATATATAATAAACAGCAGAAATCAAGCAGCTAATATCCGTTAAAACATGATAACAAAGAGGCGTTAAACTGATATTAGACGCTACCTGCTGCTTCCGTAGCGAAAAGAAGCGGAACGGATCTCATGGTCCGCTGATGTTTCCACCCGGACCAAACAAAGAGACGGACTTGTCCAACAACAAAAAAGCGGCGTAGAAGTCCGGTGACAGTTTGTTTGTTTCTTTCTCTTTCAGTCAGAGAACTTCTCTTTTCCGCCATGAATTCAGACGCGGTTTTGTTGCTGGAGACAATTAATTTCGCGGCAGAGAAGCATCGTAACCAGCGGCGTAAAGACCCGGAAGCGACGCCGTACATTAACCACCCCATCGGTAGGAGGCCTTCAGTGACGCTCGGAATTTATTTATTGTATTAGAAATTAATCTGAAAACACTGGTGGAAAGTTACTAAGTACATTTACTCAGGTATTGAGGTACTTGTACTTTATTTCCTGCTACTTTGTACTTCTCCTCTACATTGCTGGGGTAATATTATTAGTTCATAATAAGACTAATAATATGAATTGTAATCAACGTATTTGACATAAGATGAGTCTATTAATTTAATTCATTAAGCAACAAGGCGTCATCTATATCGATATCTATATTTAATATCTATATCTGAGCTCCACCTACGATCATTACAGCGTTCATTAGTCCGTCAATAATTATAAGACAATAATACAATCAATTATTCTAAAATTGGCCATTTTGCGAGATGATGACTTCCTTTTGTTGTATTACGTGTCTGTTGATAATATTTGAGTAGTTGCAAAGTAACTTTTCGAATGCAGGACTTTTACATGTAACGGAGTATTTATACACTGTATTATTACTACTTTTAGTAAAAGTAAAGAGAGTTCCTTTCTACACAGTATTTTGAAAATAGTTTCTCTGTAGATCTGATACCTGACATATGTCGAGGTGCTAGAACGATAGAGTATATAATATATGTTGGACATAAGATAAGTTTAATAGTATTTATTTAAGCTTAAATGATACATTGGCTGATATTACATAATTTAAGATATCATTTTAAAGTCCTAGTGAAATAAAAAATACATGTTTCCCAGCTGTGTCCTCGTGTTAATTGTACATTAATCTCTCAATATTTCAAACTTCTCAGGAGTGGCGAGGATCCTGAGCCACGAAGGAGGCGTCACAGACATTGAGGTTCTACAGGTGAGTACCAGGGTTTTTTAAAACATTGAGCTGTGGCGCTTTTTTCTCCCTCACTGATCCGCCCCCCCCCCCCCCCCTGCAGGCCGCCGTGCTCCACGACACGGTGGAGGACACGGACACCTCGCTGCCGGAGCTGGAGGCGGCGTTCGGGCCCGTCGTGGCTCGCATCGTGGAGGAGGTGACGGACGACAAGCGGCTGCCCAAGCAGGAGAGGAAGCGGCAGCAGGTGGAGCACGCGCCGCTCTGCAGCCGCCAAGCCAAGCTGGTCAAACTGGCCGATAAACTGTACAACCTGAGGGATTTGAACCGCAGCACACCGGCCGGTCAGAACCTCCCCGCCACTCTCATGGCTTTCTGTCACTTTTCTGTTCATTGAGTCAAAACCACTTTTATTAGCAGCCAACAATGTTATCAGCACCAACCAGTGTAGAAGTCTACGCTTCATGTGTTAAAGCTGCATTCTCTCTCCTGACCACCAGGGGGCGACTCCTCTGGTTGTATAGAAGTCTATACAGTGACTCTACTTCTCTTGATTTATTCCCTCAGTAAACATGAGTTTATGTCTCAATCTCTAGTCTCAAGTCCTCTGCGATACAGCATGATGTCATCATTTAGGACATTATGGTCATTGACAGGTAGCTACATACTCTGACACTCCTCCGTGATATGGTACTTCTGTTCTTTGGTTATGGAAAAGAAACAAGATGGCGACGGTGAAACATTAGTCAACAAACCGATGACTCATGTCACCATGGCAACGTCACCATGACGACGTCCACTTCTTTTATACAGCCTGTGACTCGACACAGTCAAGTGAACCCAAGTCACACAAACGACAGTAATAATGAGTTGGAGAGGTTCCTTTCAGAGAGCTTTTAATAAATCCCTCACGGACTCTGAGCCGTCACACCGAACGTCTTTCTGTGGTCCGTGTTTCAGGCTGGACGGCCGAGCGGGTGCAGGAGTACTTTGTGTGGGCCCGCGAGGTGGTGAGAGGCCTGAGAGGAACCAACGCCGCGCTGGAGGAGAAGCTGGAGGAGCTGTTCAGGCTGAGGGGCGTCCAGCTCTGACCCCTCGGGGGACGGCAGACCACCAACAACATCGTTTTAACTTGTAAATTATAGAAATAAAACTTATCCTTTACATGTGTCAGTGATTATTTAAAATAATTCATGTTTAATGTTAAGTTTTCATGATTGTAGTTATAAGTAGTTAAGGTCTAAGGTTAATATTATGAGTTGCTGGTTACTTCCTTGGCTAAAAGATAGTAGCCCAACGTGGGGCTCGAACCCACGACCCTGAGATTAAGAGTCTCATGCTCTACCGACTGAGCTAGCCGGGCTTAGCACTAAAAGAAAAATGTTATGACTATGTCCTACAAATTAGTAAAGCCTCTTCTATATTCTGGATTATTCAGTTAAAGTAATAACTTCCGCTCTGCAGCGCATTTGACAGATTATGCTAATATAGTTATTGAAATTATTTAATTATGTTTAAATTGGAGGTACTTGTACTTGAATAGTTTCTTCTTCACACTCTCACTTCATACTTTCACTGCACGAGACTTCAGAGGAAACATTGAACATTTAACTTCACAGATATCTGACAGCTTTACTAATACTTTAATATGTGTCAATAACTTTAATTCATCACCGTTTTATGAATGTTTATACAAATAACCAATTAATCAACTGATTAATCTACAATTGAAATTAGTATTATTTTCAGTCGTATATTTCTTTTAATTTTATTATATCTATCTAGTTATTTATCTATCAATATGCACAAGTGAGATCCGCCACCAGAGGGCAATGTCGTGCAGAATCTCCTGTTTTTCAAGACGATCATTTTTAAACTTTAGTTCATCAGTGGTTTAAAAAGTAAAATATGTGTTTCTTCTCGGGAGGAAATGTATGTCGGAATAAAACTACTTCCTGTCCCGTAAAAGCAAAAGAAGAAGAAGAAACTTGCAGTTCGTTACAACTAAAAACCAGACGAAGAAGACGATACTTCCGGTCCGCTCGCTCTTCGGCCAGTTAAACTTCCGGTTGACGGAGAGCAGCTTGGAGCTCGTTTTCTGAGAGTCGGAGGCTTTTAGTTTGCGTTCCACGATCTTTGGGTTGAACCCGCCGAGCAGCCGCCATGTCGAGCCGCGAGGCCCTCAACATGAAGCTGCCCCCCATCCAGTCCACGGCCGGAGCGGTTCCGGTCCGGAACGAGAAAGGTAATAGCTGCTAGCTAGCTTAGCTTAGCGTAACCCCTCTGCTAACGCCAACAACAATCATCTGGAAATATAAGACGCATCAACAGATGTTTAGAAAATACATTTCCTCCTGAGAACACGTTGGGAAGCTGAAATAGATAAAGATGGATGAACATACTGAAGAGTTCAATCCCATCCTTATTGAATAGTATAACATATAATCTTATCTGACATCAAGAAGCTGAATTATACGTTAATAGTTGATGGGTTTGTCAATATTTTCAAGTTCAAATGGTTCAATCTGTAGCTGAAAGTATGAAGGAGGAGATAATGGTTACTACAAGTTGATTAGCATGAAGAACAACATCCTTTTGGTTATTTAGTGAAGCTGGAGGAGCAAAAGTATTTTTAATAAACTCCACAGCGGCCTTTATTCTACACAATTAACATTAGAAACGTGCACAGTTAGTTATTCCTGATTAAAGTGTCTATTTAATAGATTACATTAAACATTTAGACAATATTCAGCACATTCCTGCATTAAACTGTACAGACATGTGAAAGAACAGATATACATTTTATATTCTAGTGTACATTTTATATTTTATATTATGCTTTTGTTCAGCTGGTTTGAACTATATTGGATGTTTATGGTTTGAACTAACAGTTCTTTGTTTTATTAGAACTACACATATTATTTGTTCCCTGAGCCCCCGGGGGATTTAAAGTTCACGCTTTTTAAAATATGAATACAGATAAATACACTTCCATCTACAACGGGCACTCGGTAGAGCGCGTAGCTTCGCCGCAGCCACATTTTGTCATTAGTTGCCAATTGGATAAAAATTGACTGCACTATGTTAAAAAGAAGATTTTTACCTTTTCATGACCTTTGACCCGATCGATCCCAAAATCTCTCTCTGGTTCCAGGGGAGCTCTCCATGGAGAAGGTGAAGGTGAAGCGCTACGTGTCGGGGAAGCGGCCCGACTACGCGCCGATGGAGTCGTCCGACGAGGAAGACGAAGACTTCCAGTTTGTGAAGAAGGGCAAAGAAGCGGAGGCGGAGCTTGAGCTGGAGGAGGAGGACGTGTCCGACCCGCGTCTCAAACGTCTGCTCAACCGCGTGTCCGAGGACGTGGAGGAGAGGTAACGGGTCACCTGAGGGGGCGTGGTCACGGATCGCCCGCGGCGCCGGCGTGCTCTTTTGAACACCGTTTTCTTTTTGGTCCTCAGGCTGGCGAGACACAGGCAGATCGCCGAGCCGGAGGTCGTCGCCGAGAGCAGCGACGAGTCCGACGAAGGCACGTGGCAACCCGAGGTCCAGGAGGAGAGCAGTGATGAAGAGGAGGAGGAGGAAGAGGAGGAAGTGGACGATGAGGTAGGCTGCTGGTCCCGACCACCGGTGAGTTCTTTTCTTCTCTCCTCCGCGGTATGTTAAGTGAAGTTTCTCTTTCTCACCCCGCGCAGGAAATTGAGAGGCGGCGGTCGATGATGCGCCAGAGAGCCACCGAACGGAAGAGCGACGACATGGAGGTCATGGAGGTGGAGGAGGAGGGGAAGTCGGGGGCGGAGTCAGAGTCAGAGTCCGAATACGAAGAGTACACCGACAGCGAGGACGAAGCCGAACCTCGACTGAAACCGGTCTTCATCCGCAAGTAAGGCCGCCTCCTAAGTGGAGCTTTGAATATATATATTATATATATATATATATATTTTTATATATATATATATATATATATATATATATATATATTATACATATATTTATTTTGATATAACATATATTTATACATATATATATATATATATATATATATATATACCTTTTCCGACTATATCTGGATTAATCACAGACTTGCACTTGAATGGCTCTTATTGTGGTACTTTTGTAGTTTGACTATGTTGAGGAAATGTTACTTCCTGTATTCTTGTTGTTCTTAGTTTGTACTCTAGGTTGAAATGCACTTATTGTAAGTCGCTTTGGATAAAAGCGTCTGCTAAATGACATGTAATGTAATAATGTAATATATATATTTATATATATAACATATGAATATATATGTATATATATATTTATTAATATATATTATACATATATTTATTTTGATATATATATATATGGGCTGTCAATCGATTAAAAAAAATTAACTAATTAATAGCACATTTTGAAATTCATTAATCACGATTAATCGCAAATATCGGGTTTTTTTCTTCTAAAGACTAAATCTTGTAAATGAATCAGTAATCCTTCAGACGGCGTGTGTTTTAGACACTTGTTTGATAGTATTTGTTGTTAAAGACACCTTCACACAGCTGTGTCTCAGAGAGGCTCCTCCCCTTAAAGGGCCAGCCAGGGATTTAATATCGTGGATGATAAATAGTTTCTTCAGTGAAACATCAGATTAGTAAACAAGGTGCATTAGAGACCCAATGGTCCTGTCATCTTTACCACTGAACAGCAGAACCAGAACCAGAACCAGAACCAGTGGCCTTGGAAACTGACTCACATTCACATGTGTCACTCTGGAGGCTGGGGGCATTTTATACATTTTACAAAAATGTAATATTATTCACCTTTTAAAGTCTTTTGAATATGACACACAACCCCACGTGTTCTACATCAAACCTTCCAGAACAATCTCATCTCTACATGAGGCTCTTTGTCCTCCTCGTGTTCTCTGTCTCTGGCTGTCAGGCTGCTAATGAGCTTCACCTGGGAGGTGGGCGGGCCTTGGGATTTACTGAGTGGTCAAAAAATGACAGAACACCGGAAGGAAGGAGCGCAGGAGGAAACCCGATTTATTAATCCACGAGTTTAAACTGATTTCTGCTCGGTATTTTCGCGGAAAACTCATAGTTTTAAAAACGTAAACAGTGTCAGACACACTGCCGCGGCTTGACACTCAGAAAAGTGCAAAAACATCAACGAACACCGGAAGTAAACAAAGTTGCGTTAATTACGTTAAAATATTTTAGTGCGTTAACGCGGCCAAATTAATCGCATAGATTAACGCGTTAAGGCTGACAGCCCTAATATATATTATATACATATTATATTATATTATATGTATTATTATATTATATATAGAGAGAGACAATGGTGTTTATTCCGCCTCTTCGAATTCCCAGGAAGGACCGAGTCACGGTGGCGGAGCGCGAAGTGGAGGAGCTGAAGCAACGGGAGCTGGAGGCCGAGGCCAAGAAGCAGGTGGAGGAGCGGCGGCGCTACACCCTCAAGATCGTGGAGGAGGAGGCCAAGAAGGAGTTCGAGGAGAACCGGCGCACGCTGTTGGCGCTGGACTCTCTGGACACGGACGGAGAGAACGAGGAGGAGGAGTACGAAGGCTGGAAGGTCCGCGAGCTGAAGCGCATCAAGAGGGACCGCGAGACGCGGGAAGTGTGAGTACAAACGAACGAGGGCCTGGCGATGATGTCAGTGTGGTGACGTCCCAGTGTGATGACGTCACTGTGTTCCGCCCGCAGCATGGAGAAGGAGAAGGCGGAGATCGAGCGGTTCCACAACCTGACGGAGGAGGAGCGCCGCGCCGAGCTGCGCAACAGCGGCAAGCAGGTCACCAACAAGGCCAGCAAGGGCAAATACAAGTTCCTCCAGAAGTACTACCACCGAGGAGCCTTCTTCATGGTGAGGACAGCAATATATATATATATATATATATATATATGTATATGTATATGTGTGTGTGTGTGTGTTTGTGTGGATATGGCAATACAACTCAAGGTAGTACAGAAATGGTACCATATCAATAACACGTGGCGTGTCCACCAGGGGGCGCTATGGGCTGTAGACTGTTTGATTTGACGTGTTCTTGCTCTCTCTCTTTGCAGGATGAGGAGGAGAACGTGTACAAGAGAGACTTCAGCGCTCCTACTCTGGAGGACCACTTCAACAAAACCATCCTCCCCAAAGTCATGCAGGTCAGCTGATCGCTCCACGCGGATGGTTTATTAAAACCACGTTGTGCGTTAATACATTTAGGTTTATTTTGCTATTGTCTGTTTACGTACGATGATTTATCCAAAATTATATATATATATTATATATATATATAATTTGTTAATGTATATATCATTTTATTATTTAATGTTTTATTTATCTTCAGTTTTAATCTGGGTTCGTCACTTCAAAAGGCCGTTTTCTCTTAATGAGTGATTTAAAGTTATTTAAAGTTGAGGATAAATTAACCAGCTGGATGCTGAATATGAACTCCTACTACTTTTAGTGGAAATAAAACATCAAATACACTTTTAGGTTTATTTTACTATCGTCTGTTACATCTTGTGTTTTATCCTAAATTCATCAAGTAGATTTGGGTATTTTTAATAATTAATATAAATATATATTAATTTTAAGGTATTTTTATTTATTTATATATATATATATACACAAATAAATACACATATCCTAATTAACTAACTTAACCTTATTAATTAATCCTATATTTATCCTAAATTCATCAAGGAGATGAAGCTTCATTTGGATATTTGTAATAATTTATATAAATATATTGATATTGATATTGATATTAATATAATATACTTTTCTTCAAAAAGTTTTTTTAAATGTGATCGTTTATACTTTAATATGAACTTTAAAATATCTCCCGTCTCCAGGTGAAGAACTTTGGGCGCTCTGGCCGCACCAAGTACACCCACCTGGTGGACCAGGACACCACGTCCTTCGACTCGGCCTGGGCCCAGGAGAGCGCCCAGAACAGCAAGTTCTTTAAGCAGAAGGCGGCGGGCGTGAGGGACGTGTTCGACCGGCCCACCGTCAAGAAGAGGAAGACTTAGAGGGACGGACCACTCAGAGTCCAGAGACTGTTTCAGAGACGCTGGACTTCCTGTTCTGGAAGGAAAGCAGCTGCTCCACATAAACAACTCCAGATGCAGAATACGGGGGGAACTAATTCAGTTTCCGTCCGGCCGTCTTTTTAAAAAGCAGTGGGTTGTAATTTTGTACAAATCCAGTGAGTAATATTTCATTTGCAGATCGTCATTTTGATTTCTTGTGATATTAAATTTGTTTTCCCGTCTTGAATAAAAGTTGTATTTTATCTTTTTGTTCTTCTTTCCCACGGAGAGACGAGCAAACATTAAATCACAGGGACACAAAATGAAGTGAGAAGTCAACTTTTATTTAAAAAAAGAAAAAGAAGATCCAGAGCTCTGGACCAGAACACTTGAAGGAGTGCAGTGAGATTTGTTCAGTGGCTCAGCGCCACCAGAGCCTGCACCACGTTGCCCATGTGTTCCCTCAGGCTGCGCTCCGCCACCGACCGGGAGATCTCCATCTCTGACATCTGCAACAGCAGAGGAGCACAACGGCGCCCGGTTAGTCCAGAGGAGGAGCGCCGGTTCGGTTTGTGTCTCCGCTGACGTACAAACGTCTTAATGTCCGTAACCGACAGACGGGTTATCATGCAGTGCAACGGCATCGCAATCAATAAATCTCAAATACAAGATTAAGTTACGATGGCTCCAGCATACAGTGATAGATTTAAATCATATTACACAAACACTTCATTGGTTGTCAAATTATAAATGGTAAAAATGTACATATTAAAAGAAATACGTACGATTAATTCCACGTCCTCTTTCTTGATGGTGACTTTGGCCAACTCTTTTTCTCTGAAAGAATCCACAGGTTAGGTTACATTACATATATATATATATATACATATATATATATATATATACATATATATATATATATTAGAGTGTGTGGGTGTAGGCGTGTGTGTGTGATATACGGTATTCTCACCTCTCTTGTTTGGCTTTCTGTTCTCGTGACCTTCGGTCTCCGATCACTGACATGGCCTGAAAGACAAAACGCCATCTCATTCATATTCATGTCTTATTAAACTAAATTCATTCATTCATAATGATGTATGATTTTAGCCCTAAAAAAAAAAAACACTATAAATGAAACAATCAAATTTATTTATTTACATTATAACACTGTCATTGAACCCACATATGTGTATATATATATATATATATATATATATATATATATATATATATATATATATATATATATATATATATATATATATATATATATATATATACACTTTTTTCACAATTTTGTGATTTAATTGTTACGGTTTTAACAGTATTTTAAAGTCTTTATCGTTGTACAATTTTTAATAATATCCTTTACATCGCATTGCTAGTCTTAGCTGTCGTGAAGTTTACGACAATGACGTAAAGTGTAAAGAATAGCTTTACTTGGTTCGCTACGAGGCAGTTGACGTTAGCCAATACGTGAATCGTTTACTGCACAAATAATAAGCATATAATAGCATTTATTTCCCCCAAAAATCCAACCAACTTCTATAAACACATCACAGTTATAGTACTCTTTCCCGGGCCCCGGCAGTGAGAGTGAAGTTAGCCGGCAGTGGCCGCGTGTCTCCCGGCTAGCTGTCGCCCGAGCTCTCACCGTTTCCAAGTCGGAGCTGGAGATTTCCTTCTCCTCCGCGTAGTCCGTGACCCTCTCCAGGTCCGCGGCGCCGCTGTCATGTTTCCGGGGCTTTTCCGCCGGTTTCCCGGTGCAGTTCTCGTCGGCTTCGAGGTCCAAATCGACGTCTCCCTCGGCCGCCATGTTCGCTCCAGTGAGGCCCGGAACAAAAAGAAAGGTTCCTACGAACGTCGGAGGGGAAGCCAGGTGGCACCGGGAGAGAAGTACGTTTATTTATTAAATATCTGTGGATATTTATTTTTAAATTTAGTATAGTATTAGTATAGTTAATGTGCTCATCTTTATTGTTTGTATTTTGTTTTATTTGCACTCCTTCCTACTTGGTAAAGCACCACAGAGAAGAAACAAGAAGGGAAATATAACCGATTTATATTCACTCCACAACAAAACTACAGCTTTATAATAACCGCCTAAAGGGAAATGAGTCCTGCACTCAAGTTAAACTTACACACACACACACACACACACACACACACACACACACTCACACACACACACACACATATGTTTTAACTTGAATATAAACCACAATAGCGTGACACATTTCATGCTGGCATAGATTAGCATGTAGCTTAGCAAGTAGCTTAGCACACATAACGCAGAGACGGAAATGGTTCCATTACTTTGAAAGGTAAGAATGTAATAACCTTTTTAGTAATAGACACGTTTTTTTTAATTCTTTTATCATTATTAAATCAATGATATTTGCCAAATGTAGTGACAGACTGATGACAGGTCAGGTAGACAGACAGGAAGTAAAACACGAGGAGTGACTTTCACAATAAAAGAAAGTTTTGTTGTTAGTTGCAACAATAAAAACGCGAGCGGAACAGTTTTCCCCCTTCACTAGAAAGTCAACAATTTTAAATCTGATTTGACTGGTTGTTAAAGAGCCACCAGGTTTAAGTCGTGAGGGTGCCGTGTCGCCGTGTCTGGATCAATACATCACGGCTCCTCCTCCTTCTATTCCCGTCTGGCTAAGAGGTTTACCTGAGCTTTAACGCCGGCACACCTCAGACCAGCGCCGCGCTCTCCGGCCCTTCGGAGCTTTTTCTTTATTTTTCTTAACATTTTTTCCGGTCATTTCTTTCTCCGCCGATAATCTGATTTAAAGCAAAAAGAAGAAAGGAGTGCCTGAGAGCCCGGAGTCCTTCTTCACCTCCGTCAGGAGATGCGTCCTCGCGTCAGGAGGCGGAGGAGGCATGGCGCCGCATCGCTGTCGTCATAGCGACCACTTCATCCTGCCATACGATGTCGGCGCTCCGGACTCAGGTAGAGACTTAGGTAGAGACCAAAACAAGCATCCATCCATTCATCCACTCATCCATTCATCATTCATCCATCCATTCATCCATCCATCCATTCATCCACTCATCCTCATCCATCCATTCATCCACCCATTCATCCATCCACTCATCCATTCATCATTCATCCATCCACTCATCCATCATTGATCCATCCATTCATCCATCCACCATTCAGCCACTCATCCCTTCATCCATCATTCATCCATCCAACCACTCATCCATTCATCCATCATTCATCCACCCATCATTCAGCCACTCATCCCTTCATCCATCATTCATCCATCCATTCATCCATCCATTCATTATTCATCCACCATCCATCTATTCATCCATCCATAATTCATCCATTCATCCATCCATTCATCCATGCATCATCATCCACCATGTTGTGTATCTCGTTTCTTTCTGTTCTTTAAACTCTTTTCATGAATTAGTTCCTCAGAATATTTGCAGGTTGTTTTTCTAAAGTTATGAACGTAGAACTCTAATGTATTTATGAATTGAGATCCAAAACAGGATTAAACAACAAAAACAACAACAACAACCACCTGAACGAGGCGCCTCTAGCCGTGACGATGAATGGATCATCATTTTATTTACTCCTAAACATTCTTGGATGTCGGCCAACGGCGGTTGCTCAATCCTATTGAAACCATAGATCGAGCCGAGCATCCCAGTTTGTTTTGTTCGCCCTCTTTGTCTCTCACGGGGCGGCCCAGAGTATGGAGGGAGAGAGAGAGGGGGGGGGGTTAGAGAGAGAGAGGGTTAGGGAGAGAGAGAGAGAGAGAGGGAGAGAGGGGGTTAGAGTGAGAGTTAAAGGAAGAAAGGCTTAGAGAGAGAGTGAGGGGGGGAAAGAGGGTTAGAGAGAAAGAGAGAGAGAGGGGGGGAGAGAGAGTTAAACGGAAAGAGAGAGAGAGGGTTACAAGTGGAGAGAGAGAGAAAGAGAGAGAGGGGCCCCCAGGAATGCCGCTGGGAGCAACACGTGTTTATAACGGACACTTCCTGGTTGATGTCACATCTTAATGTCTATCAACAGCAACAACAACAACAACAACAACAACAACAACAACAACAACAACAGCAGTCTCTGAAGGCAGAGGTGCCTCAGCTTCATAACCCTGAGCCTCTGGTGACCTCGGGGTCGAGGTCCAGTTCCTCTCGGTTCCTCTCTGGTTCCTCTTGGTTCCTCTCTGGTTCCTCTTGGTTCCTCTCTGGTTCCTCTCGGTTCCTCGAGGTTCCTCGCGGTTCCTCGCGGTCCATCTCTGGTTCCTCGCGGTTCCTCGCGGTTCCTCGCGGTTCCTCTCGGTGACCTCTCGGTGACCTCCCTAGAAGCGGCTCAAGAGGTTTCACCGTGATGTCACTGTGATGATGTCATCACTCTGTTCTCAACCCTTTAATCCAATCATACTCTTTCTGAGGACTCGGGTACATGTGAATAGTACCCAAGAGGCTTCTGGGTAATTAGTCAGTTTGGAGGGTTTTTAGTTGGAGTTTTATTTTATTGACCATTTAATTATTCTCATTAATAATGAACGAGGTGCGGGGCCACTGGCACATCGAGACACAGCCCGGCTGAAGGTCAGCAGGTCACCATCCGTCACCCTGGAGGAGGAAGTGTTTCCTCAGGTGAGAGGAAGTGTTTCCTCAGGTGAAAGGAAGTGTTTCCTCAGGTGAAAGGAAGTGTTTCCTCAAGTGAGAGGAAGTGTTTCCTCAGGTGAAAGGAAGTGTTTCCTCAAGTGAGAGGAAGTGTTTCCTCAGGTGAGAGGAGGTCGTGAGGGAACATCAGACTCGATGTCTGCAGAAGGTCACCGTGGCCGAGCGGGATTATCCCGACGCTCCGCCCTGCGCACAAACCCAAATATAATCTGAGGGCCGTTGTGTGGAGCGTCCTGAGCCTCTGATCCGGTCTCACGGCTCCGGTATGGAACCGAACCGGACCCAGGACTCACACTATTTAATTTAATTTAAATTTAAATTGAATTACATTTTAATATAATTAAACTGTAATTAAAACAAAATATATATACACATTTTAATTAAATGAAAATGTAATTACAATATTAATTAAATACAGTTTAAATTGTTTGTGCCTTTATTTGTAAATGTCTTAATAAGTCCTTAAAAAATGGAAACTTCCTTGTGGGACAATTACCTGAAACGTTTGCATTCATAGGGGCGGAGCCTGTGCGCCAGCGTTTCCTTTAGCCCCGCCCCCCTTACCCTCGATCCAGGTGACACTTTCCCAAAAGAAGTTTGTCCTTTTGTTCCCTCTAACGGCAGATTAAACATGCAAATCATTTGGAAAGCTGAAATATTAAAAATGATCTGCCTTTTTGGCCTCCTTTATCTCCCCCCCCCCCGCACACACACACACACACACACACACACACACCCTATCGGCCTTTCTATTATTAAGCTTCTCTCAAAATGTCCCACTTTGCCGTTTCCGGGTCGCGATGCGGGTGCAACGACTTGTTTGGGATTATGGACATGGACCAGGACATGGACCAGGGGGGGCGTGAGGTGTCAGGCATCGCAGGGTTAATTGTTTAATTATTGTAAATCTGTATTAAACCAGAGTATTGCCCAATCCCAGTGTGCTGTGATGGGGGAGGGGAGGGACAGATGGGACGGACACATGGTCCCTGTCGTCCTGCCCCCCCCCCCCCCCCCCTCCCTCCCTCCCTCCTCCCCTCACTGCCTCTTTGCCTAATCTGACGGGTGTAAGGCGGGTGCTGGGTGGGGGGAGGGCACCCTGGGCATTGGCCACCGCCGCCTCCTCTCCCTGTCCTCTGGCAGCGCCGACACGGAGCAGCCAGGATATGGGCGACAGCACGGCGTGTTCTCCCCCGAGGCCGCGCTGAGAGCCTCAGACCCTCAGGGAGCCCCCCAGGGACCAGATCCACCAGGGACCAGATCCCCCAGGGACCAGATCCCCCAGGGACCAGATCCACCAGGGACCAGATCCCCCAGCTAATCCAGCATCGGAAGCATGTAGGAAGCGACCCGCCGGCCCTCTTTCACTTTTCTCTTCCCCTTTCTTCCGTCCCGCCGCCCGCCAGGCCCGCTCAGAAGAGGCGTTCCCCGGTTAGAAGTGGCGTTGCCCCCGGGGGCCTCGTGAGGATGTCGTCTTTGAAGAGAAGCTGAGGGAACAAACAAACCTCGTCCAGCCGGACGTTCATGGCCAAATGTCGAGTGGTCGCGGTCGACGAGAAGCCGTTCGGGGGCGCGATGCCGGCCGGCCACGGGCCGAGCCGCGGCGGCGGCGCCTACGGCTACTTCCTCAACATGGTGGCCTATCAGGTGAGCGCGGCGGGCTGAGCCTGTTTGATACTCGTAGGACGTTATGGTACGACTCAAACCCTCCACACAGCCGGAGATCACCTGGCCGGTTTGGAAATGTTACTGAAAACAGGCGGAGAAAAGTGTGTTTCGGGGACTATTTTTAGCGCCGGATTAATCCACGTTCGGTGCTCTGGTGAGTGTGTGTGTGTGTGGCAGCGGGACGGCGTGTGTGAGGGTCTAAATGAAGCGCCAATGGGTGTAAAATAACCAAAAAAATAACACGCACCAGGCGGAGGGCTAGGGATGCTAGCGGTGGAACTCGTCCAATACCGACACCAGGTCGGCTCCCCATGGACCCCCATGGTCCCCTATGGACCCCTATGGACCCCATGGACCCCTATAGACTCCCATGGTACCCTATAGACCCCCATAGTCCCCTATGGACCCCCATGAACCCCAATAGACCCCCATGGTCCCCTATGGACCCCTATGGACCCCCACAGCCCTACTGCACCCAATAATGAACCAGGAAGTGTAAAGGCCAGAAAAGGCCCCAGAAGCCCACCCAGGGTGGGGGGGCGGGGCTTAGTGGGCGAGCCCAACAAACAGAATCTATCAACTACGAGCCAGCGTTGATTGATTCTTCCCGTTACTCGGGTACTTCACGACAATTTAAAACCCAAACGACGACCATTTACTTTTATTTTGTTGACTCAAAGTAACCGAGTTGTTTCCTGGGTAGACGGAGGTTTATTTTGAAAAGGAGTTTCTGGTTAACCGAGCGAGTGACGGACACGCTAAATAACTTTATAGTTTGAAACCAGACAAAATACATTTTAATGAAGGTTTTCTTAGACCCAAGTAGTTATTTGGGTTTAGGAAAAGTATTTGGGTTAAAATAAGTTTGTTTCTTAACTTCTTCCCGTAGCGTCCCTAGCTAACGGAGTCCGGTTGCGCAACACTTGATTTGACTTGGTCTCCTGGGTGAAGGTCTCGTGTTGGTTTGAGCCCCATGTGGACGAGTGAAGACCTACGTTAATACATATTTATACATGTGTATACATATTTATTATTAGCAGACACTTTTATCCAAAGCGACTTACAATAAGTGCATTTCAACCTAGAGAACAAACTAAGAACAACAAGAATACAGACAGTGACATTTCCTCAACATAGTCAAACTACAAAAGTACCACAATAAGATATTTAAGAGCCACTGAAGTGCAAATCTGTGTTTTATACATGTATATACACGTGTATACGTGTGTATACACGTGTATATATATTTATACATGTTTATACATGTTTATACATATCTTGTATATCAGACGAATACCCGCTCGTGTCCACCGTGTCACGGGGACTTTACCAGATGGTCTCGATTGTAGTTGAAACATTTGACATTTTAACTATTCGTTACTTTACTTTAGTCACGCTCGGGTTCTTCTTCTTTGGTATTTTCACATATTGCAATCCAAGCGTGCACAGATTAAATTTTTGGTTGTATTATCTACATTTCGGGCCACGAACCAACAAATTTTAGTTCACACAGACGAATACTTCCTGCTTGTACCCGCTCGTGTCCACCGTGTCACGGGGACTTTACTAGACAGTTTTGATCACGGTCGACACTTTTGACATTTTAACTATTCGTTGCTTTACTTAAGCCACGCTCGGATTCTTCTTCTTTGGTATTCACACATATCACTGACGGAGGCTTTATCGCCACCTACTGGTGGAGCGTTCGGAGTAATTTTATTGCGTCAAATCAACTCACAGACCCAACGGATGAATAAAATCAACGGTCTGAGTAAATACATACGCATGAAATGAAAGTCGTCGCTGCGTGGAAGAGGATCGGCTCAGCGCCGCGTGTGATTCATGCAGGATTAGCTCCCAGATTACCGTCTGGAATACTGTGAGGGATGCGGG
>CM070104.1:28060640-28075640 GCA_036178185.1 Liparis tanakae | reverse complement strand
CGTTGGTACTTGGCGGTGTTGTCCGCCACCCTCTTCTTCTACACCATCGCCACCATGGCCTTCACCTTCATGTACAAGTACTACACGCACCCCATCGCCTGCCACTTCAACAAGGCGCTGCTGTGCATCAACCTGGGCCTCTGCGGCCTCATGTCCTTCATTGCCGTCACGCCGTGCGTGAAGCAGAGTGAGTCGGTTAGGCCACGCCCCCTCTTGTCTGTCGGCGGTTCTCTGCGGTGAAATAACACTTAGTCCGTCTCCAGCTAAGCAAACATCCCCCTGTTGAAACCAGATAATAATAATTAGATGTACTGTCAGATAATATCATCTGGTTCTCCGACTGAGAGCCACACGTCACCTCCAGCTCTGTCTGCACACGTCTGGTTTCAGGATGGAAACATTCTGACGGCCGAGTGGAACAAGTACTTTTACTCAAGTACATATACTCAAGTACATGTACTCAAGTACTTGTACTCAAATACTCAATAGAGACTTTCCCCACTATTGCGCAGGTATAAACCTTTTAGGTACTGGTGCATTTATATGGATATCCATTTACCCTTTTCCATAATTCAAAAGGAAGGAAGAACTTCATAATGTGACACAGTGATATTTTGCCATACAAGTACATTATGGGATGTATTCTCTCTGCCTGTCTCTGCAGAGCAGCCTCGGTCGGGGCTCCTTCAAGCCTCCATCATCAGCTGTTACGTCATGTACCTCACGTTCTCCGCGCTGTCCAGCCGCCCGCCAGAGAAAGGTAACTAATCTAACCCAACCTGGCGCCTTGAGGGACCCCCATAGTTAGAGGAAGAGGAGGGGACCCAGGACAGAGCCTTGAGGGACCCCAGTAGTTAGAGGAAGAGGAGGGGACCCAGGACGGAGCCTTGAGGGACCCCAGTAGTTAGAGGAAGAGGAGGGGACCCAGGACGGAGCCTTGAGGGACCCCATAGTGAGACACTACCTTCAGACACAGATCCCCTCCCAGTTACCCGTGAATGCGGTCGCTGAGTTTAGGATTAGGATTAGCAGAGCGAGAGAGAAGGAGTCGAGGTCCTGAGGGAGGAAACGCTCGCAGCACTTGAATTAGATGACGACTTTAATGATAAAAACACATAACGAAGGAATGCGGTTGGAGCCGCGCTCCAGAGACTCTGAAGGGTGTCAACAAAGGTTTTCATGTTCATGTTCATACACATTTGTGGGTTTTAAAACAGCATTTTATTATTTTTGCTGCTGGAGAAAAAGATTTGAGAACGATAACAACAAGTCCTCCAGACCACAAGTGTGTTTTTGTTTGTATCTCATCATCCTGTTAAGACTGACGGGCCCACACACACACACACACCCACACACACACACACACACACACACACACACACACACACACACACACTGTTTTGTAATCCTCTATAATTCACAGTCGTAATGACTCTCCTGTGGGCTCCAGGTGAGACACAGAGCCTCCACATGACTGAAACATTAGCGCAGTCTCCGGGGGTTACATCTTAATGGTGTGCATGCAAATAAAGACACACACACACACACAAACACACACACACATGGATAATCTGGGATGAGATGTGCTCTGACACGCTGCCTGCTGGGCCGGTGGGCCGTGGCGAGGGCAGACAGGAGGATATGTGTTGCACATTCCTGGTGGAGCCACTGACGGCGTAATGAAGGCGTAATGACGGCGTCGCCGCGTGTTCTCCAGCGCCGTCGGAGGAGAAGGTCAAAAGTCAGAACTAAGTCACAACAACAACACGGCCTGCGCTCCATGTGTTGTTCTGGGTATTTGGTCTTATTCTCGGAGATACCGTCACGGTCTAAATATAGACGGGTGTTTCCGACGTCAACACCGAGCGGTCCACCGGGCGGCGCCGTCCTCCTGTCACTCTGCAGCGTTCAGAAATCAGAAAGCAAAGAAGTCGCAGGTCAAGAGCTAGCGAGCTAGTTAACGATCAAGTTAACGAGCTAGCTAACGAGCTAGCCACCACATCTACCGGCACCGAAACGGAGGGATTGATTGGCTGCGTGGGCGAAGTGTGACATTTACGAGCGTTACCGCTTGAAAAAGTGCATGCTGGGAGTGCCGGAACGTAGAAAAAACACGCTACTTTACATGCAACGTGTTTCTGGCGACACATTTCTAGTTTCGCATTTCTAGCGCCGAATACAAAAAAATCAGAATTTTTTTCGTGTTTACATTGTTTTTGAAGACACCTGAGAACCAACTCAACAAAAACAAAAACACTGAAACGTCTTCCTGCACAAACAAAAGTTCCCTGTAATTATAATAAAAACTGAGTCTCCGAAAAGGAAATGTGTAAAAAGAGTTTTGTCAATGAAAATAAAGCCAGACGCGAAATATCAGAGCATGCAGCCTGCAGGCGTTCTCCTCCTATGTGGTAACCTGGTTGGAGGCGGGGCTACAGGTGATTGACGGGTCTCTTCCACCTCGTCCTCCGGTCTGGAGACGCCTTCTTTTACATCTACAACTTTGAACAGGAACATTACACGAGATTCAACTCTGACGGTCTCCATTGTGCCCGACACGTCGTCCACGGAGACCGTTGTGTGTGTGACGGTGTGTGAGCGTGTGTGTGTGTGTGTGTGTGTGTGTGTGTGTGTGTGTGTGTGTGTGTGTTCGAGTCCCGGGGCGCGGGACATTGTAGCAACTTGTTGAGGAAATATGCACTCAGTCTGTTTTAAAAACACCTTTTTATCACCGGAGACTGTCCACACACACACACACACACACACACACACACACACAACCACACACTCTCACTCTACAGCTTTGTGAGATTACATTCTTTTGCTGAGTTTTCTTTCTCCACTGCTTTAATTTCGGGGTTTGTCAGCTGACATCCTAACGTCTCCAGAAAGTGTGTGTGTGTCTGTGTGTGTCTGTGTGTCTGTGTCTGTGTGTGTGTGTGTGTGTGTGTGTGTGTGTGTGTGTGTGTGTGTGTGTGTGTGTGTGTGTGTGCGCGCCTCCATTAACCAAAGAGATCCATCCTCCTTACTGTCCTCTTAGGTCCTTGTTTACCTCGACTGTCCCCGGAAGGCTCATCCGGCTCTCTGACCTCACCGCGACAGACAAACATACACGCACACACACACACACACACACACATACATATATACACACACACACACACTTGTTGACTCACTTGTGTGAGTGTGTGTGTGTGTATATAATACAGTCTGAATCATGTAATTAGCTAATGTTTTCACGAAGTTCAGGTGCCGCCCCTCCCTCCCCACACACACACACACACACACACACACACACACACACACACACACACACGCACACACACACACAGGAATCACCAGCCGGCTCAAACACGGGCTAGATGTGTGTGTGTGTGTTGTGCACATGCATGCACATGTGTGAGCATACAGTACATATTTGTGAGGACCCCAGGAGGTCCAGGGGGCGAGTCAATAAAAAGAGGAGAGAGAGAGAGCAGCTTTTACAAGAAAGAGAGGAATTCTCCAGAAAATAACAGAAACGAGAGACGAGACGAGACACTCGCCCTCCAGGCTGAAGGAAACAACGTGATGGTGGGGAAACATTTTGTAGAGGCAGACGAGACGTAGCTTATGTTTTATTATTTATGTTTATAATATTCATTTCGTAAATGAGGCTCCATTTAGAGTCAAATAGAGCAGGGGAGGCTTTAGGGGCGGGGCTACCCGGTGTCTACGTCAAATCTGACAAAGTATTAAAATATAAACCTGAATGGGTAATTTGAACGTTTTATTTTCACTAGTCTGAAGGAAAACGTGTTATGGTAGAAAAATACATAAAAAATCTTCTAAAAGTTCATCCCCATAAATAAACTGGATTTATTAAATATGTGATCAATAAATGGGAAAATTGTATTTGAATAAACAAAAAACTGCATTTACTAGATTTATTTTCAATTATATTCTTTATTCATTCTCAGCAGAGGCTTACAAATATATTTGTTGACAACAATTTGTAAGTAAAAGTGTAACATTAAATGTTCAGTCATTTAAGTGTTTTTTCATGAGGCTGGTTAGTAAAATATAAAATACTAAAACATTCACCCTCACAATCATCCTCTTTTAACACCCTGTCCCCCCCGCCCCTCAGTGGTGTACCAGGGCGTGAACATGACCGTGTGCTACCCCAGCGTGGGGCAGGACGGCGCCCAGAACGAGAGCAACGCCGTGGCCATCATCGGGGCGGCCATCATGTACTGCTGCGTGCTGTTCGCCTGGTGAGTGGACAGAAGGGCGTGTGTGTGTGTGTGTGTGTGTGTGTGTGTTAGTACACGCCTGACTCCGCCCCCTCTGCAGTAACGAGGCCTCCTACCTGGCCGAAGTGTTCGGCCCTTTTTGGATGATTAAAGTTTATCGCTACGAGTTCCAGAAAGCCACCTGCTGCTTCTGCTGCCCCGAGGAAGAGGAGGGTGAGCTCTTCTTCTTCTTCTTCTTCTTCTTCTTCTTCTTCTTCTTCTTCTTCTTCTTCTTCTTCTTCTTCATTCTCCTCCTCCTCCTCCTCTAGCTGAGGAGGTGTTCGTGATGGAGGAGGAGAGCCGCGGCTGCCAGCAGGTGGTCCACAACGAGACTCAGCGCGTCGCCTACAGCTACTTCTTCTTCCACTTCGTCTTCTTCTTGGCGTCGCTGTACGTCATGATGACCCTCACCAACTGGTTCAGGTGAGCGGGCCACGAGGACCTGGGTCTGGGTCCAGGGTCAGGGTCCTGGGTCATGGTCCAGGGCCACGAGGACCTGGGTCCAGGGTCCTGGGTCATGGTCCTGGGCCACGAGGACCTGGGTCTGGGTTCAGGATCAGGGTCCAGGGCCACGAGGACCTGGTCCAGGGTCTGGATCAAGAGTCAGGGTCCAGGGCCACGAGGACCTGGTCCAGGGTCAGGGTCCAGTTTTTAGTTTCAAAATAAAACAAAATAACATTTCCTGAAACCTAACCAAGTAATAATGTAGCCCGAAGTTTAATTGCATATAATCTCTTCAATGTTAATCATTATTATAATAAATGTTTTTGCACATCTGGTAATTTCTGTCAAAATCAACCAAATAGTTTCACTTTATTATTATTATTTAGGTTCATGACTTTCAGATTTAAAATCTCTTTTCAGGGAAAATTGAAAGTAAAAATATTTTTTTTTAAACTAAAGAAACATTTAACTGTAAATTATTCTACGATTGTTTTCACTTTCACTTTCTCAAATTCTACAAAATATTATATAAATCTTCTTTCTGAGGTAAATTAAAAGTAGTTTAACGATTATAACTGTTGATTATTTTAGTTGCATACTTTTTGCAATGTTAATTATTATAATAATTTTTTCACTCTAAATAATTTCTGTCTAGAATTTTATTATTCTACAGTTATTTTTTGGGACATTCAGATTTTAAATCTCTTTTCTGAGGCAAATAAAAAAAAAAAATAGGAATAAAAACCAAACAGTGAAGAGTTTATGATTATTTTATTTGTTGGGTCTGAAACAGGAAAGCCGTCTCAGATAAAGACGCCAGAACGTCTTTAAGATCGCTCAAAGCCGCTGGTGGTGACTAGACTAGCTGACGTCGCGCCGAGAGGTCAAAGGTCAAAGGTCAACCCCCGTGTCTCCCCAGCTACGAGTCGGCCGTGCTGGAGACGACCTTCACCCACGGCAGCTGGTCGACCTTCTGGGTGAAGCTGTCGTCGTGCTGGGCCTGCGTGCTGCTGTACCTGTGGCTGCTGCTCGGCCCGCTGTGCAGCTGCCAGGCCGAGGCCCGGCCGCGCCGCGCGCGCATCAAGCGCCGCCCGGCCGCCGGCTCGTGCCGCCACGTCTCCGTGACCGTCTGACCGGGCGGGGGGCGGGGTCAAAGACTCGCTCCGGACCAATCGGAGAGCTCCGCGCCCCGCCGGGTCGCCGGCGCCGTGAACCTGCGAGGACTCCGCAGGACGAGCTGCCAGAGGGATCCGAACCCTCGGCCTGACGGCGAGACGCCGCATGAACCGCGGCTTCACGCTCGTCCCTCTCGTCTCTCTCTCTCTCGCCGCGCGCCGTTCATCAGTTCTGGTTTCCAGCGCGGAGGACCGGCGACACTCGGCTGCATGCGGAGAGGTTTCCTCCATGTGAGAGAATCGGTCCTCGAGGTCAGAAACCGACGGCCGCCCTCGGGTCTCGGGCCACGGCTTGGACCATGAACACACCTCTGGGCCGTGTTGACGAACTGGGAACTGAACCTCCGTGTGGCTCGTTGGGGCGTCCAAACTTTTTTCTCGTTTACTTTTCATTTTACTCTGACGATGAAAACGTGATTCCTCCAGAATAGTTTCAACTTTTTTTTTTTATTCCTCCAGATAAATTAAAACTTTTTTTTTATTCCTCCAGATTAGTTTAAACTTTTTTTTTATTCCTCCAGATAAATTAAAACTTTTTTTTTATTCATCCAGATTAGTTAAAACTTTTTTTTTATTCATCTAGATTAGTTTAAACTTGTTTTTTTATTCCTCCAGATTAGAATAAACAGAAACCCCTGAGGCTCACTGAGTCCGGTCCCCGTGTCGCTCTGCTCCGCACGCGTTTCTCTATTTTAAAACGTAAGAAACCCACAGTTTTCACAAGAAGCATAGACTTCTATACAACCAGAGGAGCCCCCTGGTGGTCAGGAGAGAGAATGCAGCTATAACACATGAAGCATAGACTTCTATACAACCAGATGACTCGCCCCCTGGTGGTCAGGAGAGAGAATGCAGCTATAACACATGAAGCATAGACTTCTATACAACCAGAGGAGTTGCCCCCTGGTGGTCAGGAGAGAGAATGCAGCTTTAACACATGAAGCATAGACTTCTATACAACCAGAGGAGCCCCCTGGTGGTCAGGAGAGAGAAGGCAGCTTTAACATATGAAGCATGGACTTCTATACAACCAGAGGACTCGCCCCCTGGTGGTCAGGAGAGAGAATGCAGCTCCCACACATGGAGGTCAGAGTCGCTTCAGTTCCTGAGAGCCGGTTGAGATGAACCGTGAAGGTGACTGTTCTCTTCCCAGGTGACGACCTCCTCCCGAGGACACGAGGCGCTCTGCATGACGTGAATACGAACAGTTCTACCATCTCTAGTTATAACTTAGTGCTTCCTTTGTCGTAGATGTGAAGCTTTTCTTGTAAATACATTGTTTTCTTAAAAACGCTGCGGCCGTCCCGTCTGCTTTGTTGTTGTTGTTTATTTGTGGTAATAATTGTTAAATAGAAGAATTGTAATTCACTCCGTGGATAAAAAGGTACAAAAAGACATTATTTTGGCACACGTAGATGAGGTTTGTTATACATAACACAAGGCACACAACTGCAAGTTTTCTCAAAACATATATAGTCAACTTAAACTTATATCAGTGCCACGCAACACAGACTGGAACGCTCATAATCTCTTTCACGTTAAAGTAAAACACCACAACACGGACACGTAAAGGACGTTACACGAGTCACACGCTGGCTATCAGCTTTGTCTTTATATGCATAAATATATTGTGACGCAACGTGTTCTCACTTCTCGAGTTACTCCCTCGAGTCCTGAGTGCAGGCTGCAGCTCGCCGCTGAGGAGACGGCCGGTTGGTGAGCGTCAAGTTTAAAAAGAAGTAAATAGTAATATGTTGTTCTTCATGATGGTGCTGGAGGTTTAGTGGAGATGCAGATGTTAAGAGAACTTTTAGAATCAGCTGGTTCGGTCAGAAAACTGTAGAAGAAGTAGAGGTTCTGAATATATATATAATAATAATAATATTATATATATATATAAATACATATATATGTATAATATATAAATATATATAAATAAATACATTTATACATACAATATATATATATATATAAATATATAATAGATATATATTTATATGTATAGTATATCTAAATAATTATATATATAGAAATGAATATATATATATATATATTAATAAATACATATATATATGTATAATATATATATATATACATACATATATGTATGCATAATATATATAAAAATATATATAAATATATGTATTATATATATACATTGATATAAATAAATACATATAAATATATATATGCATATAAATACATATATATAATATATATATCAAATATACATATTATATATTCGTATATATATATGTAAATAAATGCATATATAAATATTATATAAAATAAACTGCTGTTGAGCTGTTAATACACAACAAGGAAAAACAGCTATTAATATGGTAGACGACCTCTCATTCTCCTTCTCCTCTGTCGCCGGGCAGATTACAGACATTTGTACTGGGCAGCGACAACTTCTGACCGATGGAAATAAAATATAAAATACGCTCGATACCAGACAGGAAACAAGTTGCTGTCATCATTTCATCAAACGTCAGGTTCATGACTTTATCATTGCAGCACTTTGTGCTCTAATGTCTAATAATATATTTATATGGTTAAAATAAGCGGGAGAAAGTGAAGCTGGTGGTCGAAGTGCGTCTGCGTGTTTTGAGGTGGATTTTTTTTTCCTTTAACACAAAGAAATACAATATAAAGAAAACAAATGAAATGACAGCTGTGGGAGAAAAACAGCAATAACAAAAAGGCCATTTGGGTCAATGTTCTTCTCTTTGGTATGCATTTAGAAAGGTTGAAAAAGGGTTTAAACGGTTTTAAAACGTTTTGAAAAGCTTCATAAAAAGTTTAATTGTTTTTTTAAATTTAAAAGGTTTTAAAAGTTTGTTAAATGTTTAAAAGGTGGGCACGAGCTTCCACCTAAAGTGCTCTACGTGGTACAGTCAGCTGGTCGGGCTCTTAAATAATCCTGGAGTCTCTTTCGGGGTTTTGTTTCCTCCAGAGATGCCTTGAAGGTCAGGAGAGGAAGTGGATGAAAGCACACACACACACACACACACACACACACACACACACACACACACACACACCCACGCAAGTCCCCATGGGGCTGTGTGCAGTCAGTTTGAAGTCCCCACTGGCATAGAGGCTCAGGAGCACACACACACTCTCTCTCTCTCTCTCTCTCTCTCTCTCTCTCTCTCTCTCTCTCTCTCTCTCTCTCTCTCTCTCTCTCACGCCGGCTGCTTGCCCCCCCGGTTGCTGCACAGTTTTTCCAGCGGCCGCAGCAGCAGTTCCTCCCGCGGCCTGAAGGGCGCCACGTAACTGTCCTCCTCCAGCAGGATGCGGTTGAGCGTGCGCTCGTGGTTGATGTGGCGCCGCGCCATCAGGACGTACTGGCCGCCGCGGCGCAGGTCGGGGCAGTCGCACACGTTCTGCACCCACAGGAACTCGCGGTGCTCCAGGCGGAAGCCGTTGCGGTACGTGTGCATGACCTGCACGTCGTAGCGCGTCTCCTCGCCGTGGTACAGCTTCCCCAGGACGCGGCCGCGGAACACTGGCGAGGAGGAGGAGGAGGAGGAGGAGGAGGTGAGTTCAGGAGGAAGAGTTCAGCTGGAGACAAGAGAAGCAACGAGACTCACCAAAGTCCTTCTGGCAGTACTGTCGCTGGCGTTCCCTCCGACCTTTGACCCGCCGACACTTCCCACAATGCCCTGCAGGGGGCAGGAGCCACAGATACGCTACATTTAAAACCTCCTGAGAGATGTGCAGGGAGCTTTCCTTTTTGGGAGTCCTGTATCCTGTGAGTGTGTGTGTGTGTGTGTGTGTTGGGGGGACATACCTCCAGGTGGAGGATGAGGAAGGAGGTTCCTGTGGTTCTCCTCCCGCTCCAAACGGGGCAGGATGGGCAGGTGGGGGCCCTGATGGGGGTTCTGGTGCTGGGATTGGCGGGGCGGCTTCACAGGCCTTAAAACTAGTGAGACACACACACACACGCACACACACACACACACACACACACGATGCTCAACAGGTGGTTCGGTTTGTTTAAATTCTACGAAATTATTTTTAATCCATTCATTTATGAGATTTGAACATTTTAAGTAATTTAATATCCATAATCTGAGTTCACCCCCAAAGTGACGACCCGGTTCCGCTGATATATTCTGGAGATGTCATGCACACACATATGGTTGCCCCCGGTAACGTAGATCTGACATGGCCCAGCATGCATTGCTCCCGCGGATCACCGTATCCTCCCCGGCAACTGAGCGGCGTGAAAGTTCCCCTCAAACAAAACAAGTCCACGTTCTATTTGTGGCGCCGCGGCGTCGGGCCGAGTTCATCGCTCGGAAAAATGTTTCCGGAGCCGCGGCTCGGTTCCGCTCGCCGCTCGCCGCTCGCCGCCCAACGTGAGCGCTGGGGGAGGAGTTCACAACTATAAGTGGTAACTGCTTATCGAGACGGATCAAGCAGCCGCATTCCTCAGCGGCTCGTAAACCCTGTCGATCAGCCGTGAGGCGGACAGGTGGCGGCGCTCGTTGTGGGCGTGGCCTGGTGGCGCCGCTCATTGTGGGCGTGGCCTGACAGCGGCGATGTGAGACATTCATTTAAAATCCATCTTTAATCTATTGTATCAATGCATTTATGGGGGATTAAATAAAGGATGGAGGCGGGACTTACACCAGTGGGGTCGGGTGGTGACAGGCGGAGGCCTGGTGGAGGTGGAGGAGGTGGAGGAGGAGGTGGAGGAGGAGGTGGGGGGGGGCTGGGCCCAGGGGAGGTAGTTGTCAGGGTGATGGGCGTGACGCAGCGGGCTCCTCCCCCCGTGGTGGAGGGCGTACTGGCCCGGCGGCAGCCAGTACTCGTACTCGATGCCGGGGTTCCTGTCGGTCGCCAGCACCTGGACACAAGAACCACATGGAAGAACATGGAAACCAGAACCAAGACCAGAACCAGAACCAGGACCAGAACCAGAACCAGGACCAGAACCAGGACCAGAACCAGAACCAGAACTGAGAGGGAAAGACCTGCTGCATTAAAATAAGAGGTTTTCTAAAAGGACCCTGGTAGATACACTACCACTTTAGTCCACAGGGGGCAGCAGAACCAACACTACCACTTTAGTCCACAGGGGGCAGCAGAACCAACACTACCACTTTAGTCCACAGGGGGCAGCAGAACCAACACTACCACTTTAGTCCCCAGGGGGCAGCAGAACCAACACTACCACTTTAGTCCACAGGGGGCAGCAGAACCAACACTACCACTTTAGTCCCCAGGGGGCAGCAGAACCAACACTACCACTTTAGTCCACAGGGGGCGCCACAACCAACACTACCACTTTAGTCCCCAGGGGGCAGCAGAACCAACACTACCACTTTAGTTCCCAGGGGGCAGCAGAACCTTCTCTAAAGGCAGCTCCTGTGGTCTCGTTCTTGTGAGCTCACTCGGACCCTTCGGGGCTCCAGATGTCTGAAGTCGGTCATTTGTCTTCATTCTCTTGTGGCCCACGAGTATTCTAACTAAATGGGGGTTAATGAAAAGGCACGGAAACACATTTTCCTTGCGCCTCATGAAGCCTGAGATAAACGTCGTAACCCCGAGGGTTAACTAATCATTGGCCATAAATCAGCGCCGCCCCCCAGGAGGACGTCACGAGGAGCGGTGCATTCGTTCTCCTGTAGAACGTGGAAGTGGCCAGAGGGAACAAAGAGGCCTCAGTGCTCAGGACGCCGTGGAACAGCAGGAGGAGATGGCTACCAGCTGTCTGCCCCCTGGACGGGACTATTAAACACTGATTACAACCCGATGCTCCTCTCGCCTCGTGAACTGACCCATAACCACGGCGAGGAGGCGTTAGCGGCGTGGAGGGGGGGGGTCTCGGAGCGCTCACCATCAGATGCAGGTCCTCCTCGGTGGGGCCGGGCACCTCGAGGCTCTCCCAGGTGTCGGCGGAGCGGCGGTACAGCAGCTTGGTGCCGGCCACGCTGTACTCGCCCGGAACGCTGATCTTCCAGTTGCCGTTGATCACGAACTGGGAACGCCCGTTCTGGAGCGCTGGAGGAGGAGAGGAAGTAGGAAGGTTGGTGTCGCTAGTCGAAGCTACGCTAAGCCCCGCCTCCTCCCGCTGCTCCTCAATGAAGTTACCACGGTCTGATTGGCCAGGCTGCCTTTGATGGGCGGGGCCTAGCCATTATCTCTCCATATAAGAGGGCCTCGTTGAGGTGAAGGCAGGTGGGTAAGGTACAGCTCAGAGAAGAGGTGCATGCTGGGAGATATGGAAGGAAGGATGAGGGATGGAAGGAGAGCAACGGGACTGATGGGAAGGTGTAGGAGGGAGAAGAAGAAGAAGAAGAAGAAGAAGAAGAAGAAGAAGAAGAAGAAGAAGAAGAAGAAGAAGAAGAAGAAGAAGAAGAAGGTGCCTGTCTTACCCAGGTGTCTCACCCAGGTGCCTGTCTCACCCAGGTACGTGTCTTACCCAGGTAGTTCCGGCTGTTGTCCGTGACTCGGAGGTGCGTGGCTCCGGCGGGGATCATGGCCACCTGGTTGTAGCCAAAAGGGCCGCCTGGAAAACAGAGAGAAGCCTTAAAGCCCCACTATGTAACTTTTCCACCTCAAAATAACAGCTTGAAAAAAATGTGCCGCTACAAAGACTTTTAATATGTTGATTTGCTCCTCCTCCATCGGGGTCTGGGGGCTGAAAACTGCTGAATGTAAGATGTTAGGACCGGCCCGGTACTTCCGGTTGGGCAACAGGAAGTACTTCAACTTGCTGTCTGGCAGTGATTACCAACGTCTTATAGTGCCAGTCCACCTCGCAGGTGACTTTTTATTTGCTTCACTACGAGACGAGTACAGACAGAGGGACATGCCGCGGCTGGACGGCTCGCTGCGGCTGCCGAGACGAGCTGCCGGTAGCGCGCATTGATCAGCTGGGAGATCAGCTGTGAGTCACGTGACTGAAGAGCCATATATGGCTGAGAGCCAGGAGTTCACAACACTAAAGTAAACGTTAAATACCTGAAGGGGGCGCTACAGGGGAAAAGTTACATAGTGTCGCTTTTAAGGAGCAGAGATGACTTCACCTGGTACAGGTAAGGGATTTCATCATGATTACAACCTGGGGACAGACAAGAGAAGAGAAGACAAGAGAAGAAAAGACAAGAGAAGAGAAGATGAAAGAAGAGAAGAAGAGAAGACACGACAAGAGAAGAAAATAGAAGAGAAGACAAGAGAAAAGAAGAAGAGAAGACAATAGAAGAGAAGAAGACAAAACAAGACAATAGAAAAGAAGAGAAGACAAGAGAAGAGAAGAGAAGAAGACAAGACAAGAGAAGAGAAGAGAAGAAGAGAAGACAAGAGAAGAGAAGAGAAGAGAAGAGAAGAAGACAAGACAAGAGAAGAGAAGAAGAGAAGACAATAGAAGAGAAGAAGACAAAACAAGACAATAGAAAAGAAGAGAAGACAAGAGAAGAGAAGAGAAGAGAAGAAGACAAGACAAGAGAAGAGAAGAAGAGAAGACAAGAGAAGAGAAGAGAAGAGAAGAGAAGAAGACAAGACAAGAGAAGAGAAGAAGAGAAGACAAGAGAAGAGAATAGAAGAGAATAGAAGAGAAGAGAAGAGAAGCCTCTGCGGTTGTTTTAATCTAACCGAGGAGGATCATCACGTAGCGTTAGCATCGGGAGCTAATGTGCGCCATGTGTGCCGCCAGCTGGTTGCTTAGAGAGATCGACTTTGTATTTTGTGGACGAACATTCATTCATTTCCTCTACACATCCTTCACAATAAAATGATTTTTTTGTTGCGTGAAGAAAAGCAGCTCAAAGACCTGCTGATTGTGTGTGAGCCGCTCTTTAGTTTGAAAGCTTTTATTTTGAAGCCCTAGAATCATGAAATGTTTACAGTTCACAATAAAAGCTCCTGTTTTCCTATTATTTAAAGGCTTTTATTTAGAAAGGTAAAATAAGTAAATAATAAACCTGTACAATAAAAGGTCCCTCGTTATATCGTTAATTAAAAGCTTTTATTCTGAAACAGCAAAATCTGGAGTTCACAACATAAATCCAGAGTTATTTAAAAGCCTTTATTTTGAAGAGGCGAAATCAGGAACATTTTAAAAGTTAACAATTAAAGTCCCCTGTTATTTGTTTTAATCTAAAAGCTTTTAGGATTTTTTATTTTTTATTGATAATGTTCAATACAACTGAGGTTAGTGCAATGTGTTGCTGATTAATGAGTATTTAATATTCTTAAGGATTTATTTTGATTTATTAAGGCCAAACATGAAGCGCCGGCTGTCAGCTTATCAAAAGAAAACAACAAACAATTCAGACTTTAACCAAAACTAAACTAGACCAATGGTACAGGTCACAGCCCTTCAAAATAAAAGCCACTAATGTCTAACTTTACTGAATGAGAAAATCACTCAAGACATTCTTTGCTGTTTATTCAAATGTCCAAATGGACACACACACACACACACACACACACACACACAGACAAACACACACACACACAGACACACACACACACAAACACACACACACACACAAACACAAACAGACTCACAAACACACACACACAGACACAGACACACACACACACACACAAACACAAACAGACTCTCACACACACACACACACACACACACACACACAGACAAACACACACACACAGACACACACACACAAACACACACACACACACACACAAACACAAACAGACTCACAAACACACACACACAGACACAGACACACACACACACACACACAAACACAAACAGACTCTCACACACACACACACACACACACACACTCACACACACACTGCTCTCTCAGAATTGATGAACTGTCATTAAACGTCTCCGTGCCAGAGGGGTGTTCCTCCTCTGTGGCGCCATGGTAACCCGTCTCTTCACGAGGTTCTTCATCGCGGCCTCGAGGTGAAGAGGAAGAGTCAGAGTTACGAGCTCGCCTGACCTTGTGAGGAGAGAAACACCCCAAGGTCGCCGAACAAAACCACCTTCATCAACGTGTGTGTGTGTGTGTGTGTGTGTGTGTGTGTGTGTGTGTGTGTGTGTGTGCGTGTTTGTGGTAGCGACCTGTCAATCACCTGTAGCTCCGCCCCTAAAGCTGCTTCATGGTATG
>CM070104.1:28050640-28055640 GCA_036178185.1 Liparis tanakae | reverse complement strand
CCGTCAGCCGGCTGCACACACCAAGCACACGCCAAGCACACGCCAAGCACACGCCAAGCACACGGGACTCGGTACCGTCGAGAGGGAACGCACAGAAAGGGACAGCGGAGGTCTTTAGGTCCACCGCAGAACTGTGAGCCCCCTGGGGGCGGGGCCAAGGTCAGGAATGCCCCCCCCCCCCACACACACACACACACACTAGGGGGCGCCTCCTCCGGTTGCATAGAAGTCTCTGCTTCTTGTGATGAAGCTGCGTTCTCTCTCCTCCTCCCCCCTCGGGGCGATCGAGTGTGGCTCTCTCTCTCATCAAAGGACCAGAGTCTTCTCTTTGATGTTCGTCACGCCTCATCTTTTGTGAACGCACTCAGAGGAACGAGACAGAAAGTTACTCTCTTTATTTCCCTCCCACACGTCACCTCCTCCATCAGCCTCCAGCCCTTTATCTCTCTCTCTCTCTCTCTTTCATCTCCCCTCGGCTGGTCCCAGGTCAGTCGTCCAATCACAGACCGGCTGCTCACGGTGAGCCTCCGAAGGCCGAGGGAGGTCGCCGTGACCTTGAGGTCACGATCGCGGGTCACGATGAGAGGAAGAGGACTTTTAATCTACTCTGACTCCATCTGGCTTCAGATTAATAACACAAATAAAGAAGCTCCGCCTCCTCTCCAGTCCACTAATCGCTCTCTAAGAACTGATTCTATGAGGAGAATCTCAGTTTTAACAGATATGTTTACTACATTTAAATAAATAATGTCCCCACTGTGATGCATGTAGACCAACAGTCCTCTGGAAAAAAAAAAAAAATGTTTAGCATTAATTCACCAATTAAAAAAATATATATTTTAACATCGGCCGTGGAAGATTTCTATTTATTTATTTATTTAACCCAGAGAGACGATGAGGTCACGCCTCTCACTTGATCTCTGGCTTCCGAACATGAAAGGACAGTCGCTCAGCCCCCCCCCCGCCCCTCATTAAGACTATAACAGCACATTAGCGAACAGCTCCCGGGAGGGAACCAGATTTAATCAACGCAAGACTGTTGCTGTTTATTTTGACTGAGATGAGGCGCGTTGATGAAGAAGATGAAGAAGAGGATGAGGATGATGAAGATGAAGTTATCTTAAACTCACCACAGAGTGAGCCCATGAGGCCTGACTGGATTATCAATGGACAGATAATCATTTGATCAAATTCACTGATGTATTCATTAAAAACTTTGAACTAATATCATGAAACTTCTTCATTATTTTATGTCAAGTTTGATGCAAATATGATTGAATATGTATATTAGCATGTGCTATTAAATATAGATGTAATCACAGTGTGATGACGTCAGTTACGTTGTCTAGAGTTATAATAACAAGATACATGAATATATTTATATATATATATATATATATTATTAATCTGACTCCTGTCTTACACTGTGTGTTTGTATATTGCTGCACATATTAATATTTCCCATTTTTTCTCTGTAATCGTGAAAATAAATCTGTTAATTTAGTCTGAAAGTTAAAAATTAAATGAGAAATTACTTTTAATTTGTCACGTTTCAAACAGGAGAAAACAGAATGTTCTCTAAGTGGTTATTACATATATTATTATATATATATATATATATATATATATTATTACATATATCATTATATATATAATTACATATATTATTACATATATTATTATATATATATATATTATTACATATATCATTATATATATTATTACATATATTATTACATATATTATATATATATATAATTACATATATTATTATATATATTATTACACATGAGGCACGATAACAGTCGCCCCCCCCCCTCCCCCCCAGCCGACAGGTAGCTCTCACCTTCCCGCTCTGCACACATACACAACGTGCTGTTATCAGGCAGTTACAGGGAATGTGACCTTTGACCTTTGGCCTCGGTCAGAAGCCACCTGACTGAAGTCCTCTGCTCCCTCGCTCCTCTTCAACGTGTCGGCTCACCCACCACGCTGCCACAAGTCCTCCAACCGAGCGGCCGGTCTTAACCTTTGACCCCTCCCCCCTCAGCGCAGATTGAGCTTGTGACCCCGCCCCCCGTTTGTGGGAGCACGCCGCTGAATTAATTACACAAACTCTGAACAGATGTTCAGCGTGAAGGATCCCAGTGGGTCCGCCGTGACCCCGCTGGGTCCGCCGTGACCCCGCCGGGTCGCCCGACCTCATTGGACGAGCCTCTTTCAGGCCTTTGTGTCCTCGCCAGCTGCTCGGCGTGAAGACGCAATAAAAACATTGTCTCAGAGCGAGACGTGGAAGGCCTTTGAGGGGCAAATAAATCAAAGATTGAGTTGTTACCGAAACGTCCGCCTTCCTTTCCTTTGCCCTTACTTCCCTTCCTTTCCTTTCCCTTCCATTGCACTTTTATTTCCCTTCCTTCCCTTTTCTTACGCTTCACCTCTTTCCTTTAATTCCTTTTCTTCCTTTCCCTTTCATTCCTTTCCCTTCCGTTCCTTTCCTTCCTTTCCTCCTTTTCATTTCCTTTCCTCCCTTTCCTTTACTCCCTTTCCTCCCTTTCCTTTCCCTTCGCTTCGCTTCACCTCTTTCCTCCCTTTCCTTCCTTTCCTCTCCTTCCTTCCTTTTCTTTTCCTTCCCTTCTGTTCGCTTCACCTCTTTCCTCCCTTTCCTTTCCTTTCCTTCCTTTCCTCTCCTTCCTTCCTTCCTTTCCTTTCTTTTCCTTCCCTTCCGTTCGCTTCAACTCTTTCCTCCCTTTCCTTCCTTTCCTCTCCTTCCTTCCTTTTCCTCACCTTCCTTCCTTTCCTTTCCATTCCTTTCCCTTCGCTTCACCTCTTTCCTCCCTTTCCTCTCCTTCCTTCCTTTCCTTTCTTTTCCTTCCCTTCTGTTCGCTTCACCTCTTTCCTCCCTTTCCTTCCTTTCCTTCCTTTCCTTTCTTTTCCTTCTCTTCCGTTCGCTTCACCTCTTTCCTCCCTTTCCTTCCTTTCCTCTACTTCCTTCCTTTCCTTTCCATTCCTTTCCCTTCGCTTCACCTCTTTCCTCCCTTTCCTTTCCTTTCCTTTCCTCTCCTTCCTTCCTTCCCTCCCTTTCCTTTCCTTTCCATTAACCTCTTTCATCCATTTCCTTCCTTTCCTCTCCTTCCTTCCTTTCCTTTCCATTCCTTTCCCTTCGATTCACCTTTTTCCTCCCTTTCCTTTATTTTCTTTCCCTTCTGTTCGCTTCACCTCTTTCCTCCCTTTCCTTTCCTTTCCTTCCTTTCCTTCCTTTCCTTCCCTCTCCTTCCTTCCTTCATTTCCTTTCCTTTCTTTTCCTTCCCTTCCGTTCGTTTCACCTCGTTTCCTCCCTTTCCTTCCTTTCCTTTCCTTTCCCTTCGCTTCACATCTTTTCTCCCTTTCCTTTCCTTCCTTTCCTCTTTTTCCTTCCTTCCTGCCTTTCCTTTCCTTTCCCTTTTCTTCGCTTCACCTCTTCCCCGACATGGAGGACAAACCTGTTCTTCCGTCATACCTCAGGGATTATCAGATTATCTTCTCTCAGCCACTTGGACCGAAGCGGAGCCTCTCGGGTCGCCGTGGCAACGATGGGAAGAACATGCCGAGACGCCCGCGAGAAATATTAAAAAGACAAAGAGTCACGAAATTATAAAAAAACCACGAGTCACGAAATATTAAAAAGACCACGAGTCACGAAATATTAAAACGACAAAGAGTTACGAAATATTAAAAGTTAGACGTCTGTAAGACGGACTCGATGTCGTGACCCAAACACCAACAACCGGCGAAGGCGTGAAGCCTGACGTCGCTCTGATAGTTCAGGAGATCTGAGGAACTGTAATCTCTGTGGACTCTTCAGAGTTCAAGAGCTGTAAACTCCTATCTGACTGACCTGTGACCTCTGACCTCTGACCTCTGACCTCTGAGGAGCGACCGGCACTCAGCAGGAGATCTTCATCCCCGAAACAGGAAGGCAAGCTGGAGGTTCTTCTCACGTGACTCGGGTACTTCAGTAGCGACACGTAGTTGTTTTAACACAAAGTAATCCTTTTTTAAATGTTCTCCTAAACCTAACTTAGTATTTTGTCCGATCTTTTCTTTAACCTAACTAAGTATCTTTCACAATGTTTTCTTTAACCTAACTAAGTATCTTTCACGATCTTTTCTTTAACCTAACTAAATATTTTTCACGATCTTTTCTTAAACCTTACTAAGTGGAGACGGAAGTATATTTTAAAAAGATCGTATTCACGTAACTAGCGTGAATTACATTGGACAACTTCAACCCAGACTCATTTAAGGTGGTCTGATCTTTAAAGGTGGACCAGCTATCCTCATTGAAGTATTCATCCCAATATTTTCCTAAACCTAACTAAGTATCTTACGATCTTTTCTTTAACCTAACTATTTTTCATTATCTTTTGTAGACCGTATTCACGTAACTAGTGTGAATTTCCAAGTGTTGCTTGACAACTTCTACCCAGACTCACTTAAGGTGGTCTGATCTTTAAAGGTGGACCAGCTATCCTCATTTTTATTGAAAACAAGTTTTTTATCGGTCGGTTAGCAAATGTTTCTTTTAACTCCCGACTTTTTCTCATCCATAGCAACTATAGACACCTGCAGAGCCACACACACACACTGCATCATAACGATGTGCGATGCCTCCTTTAGGCGTGTTTGCACCTCGCAGTCTACGATAAAAGAGGATTGTCCTCTTAAAGACCACTTTAAAGATGTCTGGTCTTTTATCTTCACGATAAATCAGTCCATTTGAAGCGGCGTCTGTCTCCTCCATCCATCTCGAAGGGAAGAGAGGCGATGAAAGAGAGGGACCTCATAGCGTGTAACACCAACATTATAGCGTGTAACACCGCGTTAGATCCATGAGCTCCGTGTGGCACGGCGAGCAGATTAAAGTCCAAACAAACATTCCTCCAGGGAGTTATCGGAGGGACATGTGTGCCCCCAGCTAAGTCTCTCCCTCCTCTCCCTCCTCTCCCTCCTCTTCCTCACAG
>CM070104.1:27933140-28045640 GCA_036178185.1 Liparis tanakae | reverse complement strand
GAAGTCCGTTTGAAGTCTGTTTGAAGTCCGGCTTCATGAGAGAATCACACGGAGTCAGAGGCCCAAAACCCACCAGAGATTCACCCCCGCAGAACAGGGTTAGGGTCCTCTGGGCCATGAACACATGAACACGTGAAGACGTGAAGACGTGAACACGTGAAGACGTGAACACGTGAACACATAAACACATGAAGACATGAACACGTGAACACATGAACACATGAACACGTGAACACATGAACACATGAACACGTGAACACATGAACACGTGAAGACATGAAGACATGAACATGTGTCCATGTGAAGACATGTACACGAACACATGAACATGTGATGACATGAACACATGAACACATGAACATGTGATGACATGAACACATGAACATGTGAACACATGAACACATGAACATGTGAAGACATGAACACATGAACACGTGAACACATGAAAACGTGAAGACATGAACACGTGAAGACATGAACACATGAACACGTGAACACAAACACGTGAACATATGAACACGTGAAGACATGAACACGTGAAGACATGAACATGTGAACACATGAACACGTGAAGACATGAACACATGAACACGTGAACACATGAAAACGTGAAGACATGAACACGTGAAGACATGAACACATGAACACGTGAACACAAACACGTGAACATATGAACACGTGAAGACATGAACACGTGAAGACATGAACATGTGAACACATGAACACGTGAAGACATGAACACATGAAGATATGAACACGTGAACACATGAACACATGAACACGTGAATACATGAACACATGAACACATGAACATGTGAACACATGAACACATGAACACGTGAAGACATGAAGACATGAACATGTGTCCATGTGAAGACATGAACACGAACACATGAACATGTGATGACATGAACACATGAACATGTGAACACATGAACACATGAACTTAAATACGTGTTCATGTCTTCACATGTTCATGTGAAGAACCCGTGAACACATGAACATGTGAACACATGAACATGTGAACATATGAACACATGAAGACATGAACTTGAATACATGTTTATGTCTTCACATGAACACGTGAGACGGTGGTATGTGAGGTCTGTCCCTCTAAACGTCTGGATGGGAAACATCTGCTCAGGCCGACGGTACCTACAGCGCCTCTCCTACACACACACGCACGCACACACACACACACGCACACACACACTCACAGAGACACACACACACACACAGCTGCAGTGTGTAAGAACTAGATCACCAACACAGTAAACAGAGGGCTGAGAATAACTCGCCACAAGCATGTAAACAAAACCAGCAGTGACCTCTTCTTCTTCTTCTTCTTCTTCTTCTTCTTCTTCTTCTTCTTCTTCTTCTTCTTCTTCTTCTTCTTCACCACACAGGGTTTCATTCAGGTCGGGTGGGATTATATAAAACTATTTCAGTCCCTCACACACGGCGATCGAGTCCCGACACGCTATAAATACAGATCACAAGCACAATGGTTACCATGGAGACTTCTGTTGTTGTCATCACATGTTCCTGAACTTGTGAATGATTGTTGGGGGGGGGGGGGGGGAATACCATACATGTTCTTTACTTTTACAGATGATTGGAAGTGACCATATTTGGGATGCGGCACTGTACACGTCTCTGGTGTCAGCCTGTCAAGGAGTCGCCCCCTGGTGGTCAGGGGAGAGAATGCAGCTCTAACACATGAAGCATAGGCTTCTATACAACCAGAGGAGGCGCCCTGTGGTGGAGTTCCTCTATGGACTAACATTATCTTCTTACTTTACACAAACATCAATAAAGGCACCAGAACCAACACTACCACTTTAGTTCACAGGGGGCAGCAAAAACCAACACTACCACTTTAGTCCACAGGGGGCAGCAGAACCAACACTACCACTTTAGTCCACAGGGGGCAACAGAACCACCACTACCACTTTAGTCCACAGGGGGCAGCAGAACCAACACTACCACTTTAGTCCACAGGGGGCAGCAGAACCAACACTACCACTTTAGTCCACAGGGGGCAACAGAACCAACACTACCACTATAATCCACAGGGGGCGCCAAACCCAACACAATGAAAGTATTTAGCTCCCTAAATGATCTAAACTTACAAATACAATAAAAGACGTTTGCAGCTACAGTCGGTCGGCTTAACGGAGATCATTAATTACTTCAGCCAGCAGCTCGGTTCAGTTCTCCATCAGGTTCCCACCAGCTGGACATGGACGGACACACACACACACACACACACACACACACACACACACACACACACACACACACACACACACACCCACCATCCAGGAATTTGAGGTTGGCAACCTAACCTGCCCAGACTCCCTCATGGACCAACTCCAGCTCTCTGACTGATGACTGTGATTATCTGCTCCCTCACACAGTGTGTGTGTGTGTGTGTGTGTGTGTGTGTGTGTGTGTGTGTTGTTTTGGGAACTAACTCCCAGATTGCTTTCTGTTTCTGTGTTTGGCTGATTTCCAGCAGCCCACACTGACCATCTGCCAGACTATACTGTCCTCACACACTCCTCTCTCTTTCTATATATATACATACACACACACACACACACACACACACACACACACAAACAAACAAACACTCACACAAATATATACACATATACACACATATTTCCCCCCGCTGGTCAGCAGATTTATAAACACAAAGCTTTAATCAGGGGTTAGAGGTATGACCTGAAGGTTTTATTGGGCGCAGAATAAGCTCCATGTTTAAAATGACTTGTGTTAAAGCTGCATTCTCTCTCCTGACCACCAGGGGGCGACTCCTCTGGTCGTATAGAAGACTACGCTTCATGTGTTAAAGCTGCATTCTCTCTACGGTGAACTCGAGGCTCCATGACAACAAACGGGTGACGTCACCATGACGACGTCCCCCTAAATTGATACTGAACGTTTTCGTTGCCGTGTTGATAATAAAATTCTAAAATTTCCAGAGCAGCCGTGTTGTTGGCCGTAGTTTCTGGAGCACAAAGCAGGAAGGTGGAGGTGAGCTCCTCCGTCAGCAGAGCGCCGCCATCTGATATTTCTCACTAAAAACGTTGACGTAGTTTTGAGAAGAGATTATTATTATTATGTTGCACTGAAGTTAATTTAAAGATCTCCTCTGGCTCTCTTCCGTTTGCAAAAATCAAAGACATGAAATAAGCGCTTGAACATCTGGACGCGCCGCTCTGCTGCCCCCTGCTGGCGGGAAACGAGACTGCAGAGCCGTGAATACACAGGACAGAGCTTTATTGTGTATATTAAATCAGAAAAGATAAGCACTATAACAGATATATACGTTATACAAGAACATCTTATATCTCAGGGCGGGGGCTCAAATGTCATCAGACTTTTAAAAGTAGCAACAATAGTGGATGAAAACATTCTTTAAATAACAGAACTGTACATTGTCTTTAATACACACAGTAACCAGAGAGAGAGAGAGAGCGGGACTTGAGAGTCGAAGCTTCTACTGGGGATCGAGTCACTGCTGGAATATCAGACGTCATCGGTTACAACAAAGTAAGGCAGCAGAAGGCGAACGTCGAGACAACAAACAACAACAACAACAGGGCCGTGGGACTGCGCCGCAGCTCCGTCTTTAAGGTGGAGAGAACGAGAGAATAAACAGAGACGTCAACCGCTCTTCATGTTCTGGTCGACACGGTAAATCAAACTGAATCGTTCACAGTGCAGTCAAATGAAAAATGAAATATAAAAACACTCACAAAACAAAAGTGCCACGCACCATTTTCATTTAGCATGCAGTCCCCAAAAAACAGAAATAAAAAGTGACGTTGAATCTTCTTTTTTTGGCTCTTCTCGCACCGTGGACACGGGACTCATGTAAAATTGGGATTTCTGGCTAATTTGACTCCTCCCACTTTGTGCGCGTCACCTGTTCAACAGGTGGGCTCCATGGGGAAACGTTGCATAGTTATCAACATGAATAATTGCCCTCTGACTTTACTACAAACGGCCACCAGGGGGCGCTCGGTGCCTCCGATGGCCGATCTATTACATAATCACGTGAATATGAGTGCTGTACAAAAACATGTCATTATGGGATGGACGCGCCTCCAGAAAGAGACGCTTTCTAACCACCGGTTGCTGGTGAACACGTGGAGTCACGTGAAGAGTCGCCGCGGCTTCTTTGGGTTAGCAGGTAAACAACAACAACAACAACAACAACATGACCAGGTGTCAACAAGTCTGTGAACCAATTAGTGCAAAAGAGGTTAAGTGCAATGTCACATGATGTCCGATGTCCACAGGGGGGGGCGAGTAGAAAAGTTAAAATATAACACGAGCGTTTCACGTAGAAGTTTTGTTTCGTCTCTTTAAAGGTTCAAAGTTAAGTTAAGTGAAGAGGATTTCGTCAAAGACCAAATCTCCAGGAAAAATATAACGTTCGTTCAAAATTCATCTGAGAATTTATTAATTATAAATCCAAAAATCTAAACTCTGAAGTAATATTTACTTATTAAAATCTCATCTTTGTAAACAGTTTGCCCTTTTTGTTTAGAGTTTGAAAATACATTCTAATCTGACTGAAATAGAGGCTTTTATATATATATATATATATATATATATATATATATATTCATATATATCTGTGTATGTATATATATAAAGATATATATTTAACTATATGCATATACATGTATACGTGTACATATATAGATCTACATACATCTGTGGCAAACATCTCAAAAATATTCTGATGCATCGTGAAAATACATTTAAAACAAGCCGTAATCTCCCGAGTCTTCATTTCTACCACGATTGTTCAAGAGCCTGAAGTAGCCACAGCTTCCAGATGTTCTGACACGTCACGGCTCCTCGGCTTCCAGGTGTGCCGTCCGTAAAGTGTGTGCGTTGGCTTTGCTGCCTCGGCGTAGTGATGCGTGGTAACCATGGTGATGGCGTTGCCATGGCTCCAGGGGGCCGTGAGCTGCTGATGAGAGAAGCGGGAAACGGGGCTCACGTGTTCGTCAGAGTCTTCTTGGGTCCAGGAGGATGGGCGTCTGGGGGGGATGGGGGTCCAGGAGGATGGGGGTCCAGGAGGATGGGGGTCCAGGAGGATGGGGGTCCGGGGGGTCCAGACCCTCAGAGCTGATGTGAACCCCCAAGCCGAGCGGATCCTCAGTGAAACGAGGAGCCGGCTGGAGCGCCAGAGTGCTCGTTCACATTAAACGACGCCCGGCGGCGGCGCCCGCGTCCTCAGAGCCGGTCGCTGCGGAAGCTGTCCTCCACGGACGGGTCGGGCAGCACCATGTCGGGGTCACTGAGCATGCTCAGTCCGTCCAGGCTGAGCGGCTCGATGCGCAGCTCGTCCTCCAGCGGGAAGCAGCCCTCCGAGTCGAAGCACTCGGGCAGCGAGCAGAGGCCGCCGCCGCCGCCGCCGCCGCCGAGGTCCTTCGACAGGCTGGAGTCGTCTGAGGGGGAGAAGCAGACGACGAAGGTGACTCGTCTTCCTCTCGCCCTACAGACTCACTGCGCTCGTCGTGAGTCACGACTCCTCTTCAGAAACTCAGCCGACGCATTTTAACTGGAGGAACGCCAAGAGACAAACGCCAAGAGACGAACGCCAAGAGACGAACGCCAAGAGACGAACGCCAAGAGACGAACGCCAAGAGACGAACGCCAAGAGACGAACGCCAAGAGACGAACGCCAAGAGACGAACGCCAAGAGACGAACGCCAAGAGACGAACGCCAAGAGACGAACGCCAAGAGACGAACGCCAAGAGACGAACGCCAAGAGACAAACGCCCTCACGCGGAACACGGAGAAGAGGCAGAGACGTTATTATTCATGTTCCACAGACACAATAACTCAAACTATATATATATATATATATATATATATATATATATATATATATATATATATATATATATATATATATATATACACACACACACACACAACTCCTCGGCTCCCTGCTGGTTACGCAACTCGCTGCATTATTTTAACTCGAGTCTCGTTCTTGAAAAGCTGCGCGAGGACGTAAAGAATGATGCGTTCAGGAACACTGGGAATTGCATCAGATGAGATTTCCATCTCCCGACCTGCGAACGCGTGATAGGAGGCGAGCGCGGAGCGGGCGGCGGCTCCCGCCCACACGGCGCCGCGCTGAAGCACGCCGGAGGAAGTTCACCGTCTCCAGAAGAGAAACGATGCAGAACGACGAGACGAGAGGAACGAGTCGAGAAGAAAAGGGAAAAACGACTTTACGAGAGGGGAGTCGGTCAGCGGCCGTCGTATAGTACTCCTCTGAGTCGTATAGTACTCCTCTGAGTCGTATAGTACTCCTCTGAGTCGTATAGTACTCAGTACTCCTCTGAGTCGTATAGTACTCCTCTGAGTCGTATAGTACTCCTCTGAGTCGTATATTACTCTGAGTCGTATATTACTCCTCTGAGTCGTATTTTACTCTCTACTATTATCTTGTTGGTGTTTTAATGGATTTATATTATTTCTAAGTACATCGTTTTAATATCTATAAATGAAAAACTATTTCTGTTATCAAGAATAATAACGTGGATTATTTTTCGGGGTCAATTTGACCCCAGAAAAAAAAAAAAATTCAGAAATGTCGAAGTATGTTATTTGTAAACCAGATCATCAGTAAGAACACGTGACACGTATTTATTACCCCCAAAATATGTTTAAAGACACATGATCACCTTCTTAAAGAAATTGAAGAATAATATCCCGTGCTTTTATTTTGAAGGTTTAGAATTAAGTGGATGCATGTTGTAATATTAGAGACGTTTTCTTATGTACAATATTTCTACACTCAAATAAACAATAATCACATGCAAAGACAGTTATGCAACATGTTGGAGGAGTTTATAAAGTGTTCCGGCCCTTTAAGAGGCGGCCCTAATGCCCACGGTGAGCAGGACTAAATGAACGCCACGCTGCGTCGTTATTTCATACGACAATCTCTGAGAAAAGTTTCCCAGGATGCACCTGTGCTGGAGCACTCACCGGTGAGGATGATGTTGGGCAGCCCCCCCCCGCTGCAGTTGGAGTACAGCATGTTGGACCTCATGGCCGAGTCCTGCAGGCCGCCCAGCCCCGCCAGGGCGGCCTGCGAGTAGTAGAGCAGCGAGGAGGACGGCTCGAAGTACGAGCCGCCGCCCGCCGCCGCCGCCGCCGAGCTCATGGCGTTCTCCAGCAGAGCGAACTGGTCCAGCTGGACGGCGAGGAGGAGAACACGGGGCGAACGAGAGGAGGAGGAGGAGGAGGAGAGAGGAGGAGAACACGGGGCGAATGAGAGGAGGAGGAGGAGGAGAGAGGAGGAGAACACGGGGCGAATGAGAGGAGGAGGAGGAGGAGAGAGGAGGAGAACACGGGGCGAATGAGAGGAGGAGGAGGAGGAGAGAGGAGGAGAACACGGGGCGAATGAGAGGAGGAGGTGATAATATAATAATAATATATATAAATAAATATATATATTTATATATACATATATATTAATGGCGCATTTATATTTATATAAAAATATATATATATATATCTCCACACAAAGACTTTATTACTCGTTTTAATCTTGACAAAAGGCAACGCAGACCAGATCCACCCCTGCTGTTCCTACCTTTCACAATAAAAGCCCGAGCTATGTAAATTGCACAACAGAAGTAACACATTGGAGCACTAAATAAACCATCTGACGGCCGTTTAGTCCAGACGACAGAATCCATGCAGCCCGCTACACGACGACGGGATGCGTTTACTCTCACGACTATTTGTGGTTTATTCTCATCGGAGAGGGGGCGGGGCTTAGAGGGGGCGGGGCTTATCTCCGTGGAAACAGTAATCATCTCCTTCATCCAGCATGAAGAACTCACCACGAGTTCTGCTTCATACGTGTTGAGGACGTCCCACTCGGCTGAGGACCCAACGCCCTCATCACATTAATATGTATACATGTGTGTGTGTGTGTGTGTGTGTGTGTGTGTGTGTGTCCACCTGTACCTGGTAGGGGTGGTTCTTGCTCTGGCGGTTGGAGAACTGCTGCTCCATGAAGGGGTCGTTGAAGAGCGCCGCCATGTTGTTTTGCTGCATCAGAAACAAAAGTTCATGAACTCTGAGGGAGAAACACACACAGACACAAACACACACACACACACACACAGAGACAAACACACACACAGAGAGAGACACAGAGACACAGAGACACACACACACACACACACAGAGACACACATAGAGACACACACACACACAGACACACACACACACACACACAGAGAGACACAGACACACACACACAGAGAGAGACAAACACACACACACAGAGACACACATAGAGACACACACACATACAGAGACACACACACACACACACACACACACAGACAGACAGACACACACACACACACGCAAACAGGCACACACAGAGACACACAAAAACACACACACAGAGACACACAAACACACACACAGAGACACACAAACACACACACAGAGACACACACACAGAGACACACAGAGACACACACACACACACACAGAGACACACACACAGAGACACACACACACAGAGAGACAAACACACACACACACACACACACACACACACACAGAGACACACACACACACACAGAGAGACAAACACACACACACACACACACAGAGACAAACACACACACACACACACAGAGATGACACACACACTGACAGACACAGACACAGACACACACACACAGACACACAGACACACACACACACACACACACACACACACACACACACACACACACACAGACACACACACACACACACACACACACACACACACAAACACACACACACACACACACACACACAGACACACACACGTTTACTTGGCTCATGTTGAAGTCCAGTGAGATGCTCTGAAGCGGCGAAAGAGGCTGTTGCTGCTGTTGTTGTTGTTGTTGTTGTTGGTGTTGCTGCTGTTGTTGTTGTTGTTGTTGTTGTTGATGCTGCTGTTGATGTTGTTGTTGTTGTTGTTGATGTTGCCGGCCCTGGTCCACTGCATGCTGGGATTGCTGGTAGAGCGGGTAGGGGGGGGGCGGCTCTCTGGGCATGTTGCTGGTATCCAGAGCGACGCCCTGAGGAGAGGAGGAAGAGGAGGTGAAGGAGGAGGAGGAGGAGGAGGAGGAGGAGGAGGTGAAGGAGGAGGAGGAGGAGGTGAAGGAGGAGCCACACACGCGTCGCCACCAGTACCTGCGTGATGGGCGACAGCGAGGGCGACATGGTGGGCGACAGCTGCTTGGCGAGCCCGCGGCGCTGCTCGCTGCCGGGCGACAGCGTGAGCGGGCTGATGGGCGCCGCCCGGCGCCGCGGGGAGCTGCCGGACAGACGCAGGGACGCGTTGATGGACGGGTTGCTGAGCGACGACTGCAGCTGGCAGTTGCTGAGCGACGCCTGGATGGAGGGGTTGCTCAGGGACGAGGACAGACCTGCAGGGGGGGGGGAGGAGGAGGAGGAAGAGGAGGAGGAGGTCAGACACTGGGACCCAACGGGGACATGTGGAAGTCGTGACGCGGCGCGCTCCGGGATTTCCGGCGTTCTCTGCGGCACCCGGACACACAGGAACAGTGTGTGAGCCGAGAGGAAGACGCAGAAGGGAAGAGGAATAAAGAGAAGGAGGGATCTGGAGGGAGGAGAAGAGAGACGATTGTAGCGAGCCGGACCGAGGTCAGAGGGCCTCTCCGGCGCTGGCGCCCGGCCAAGTGGCGCCGCGTTGGACATGTGAGGACACGGAGGGGGGGGGGCTCAGAGACGCCAGACCGCCAGAACCTCAGGAGACCAGGTTCTGGCGCCTTAACGACCACGTGGAGTTAGGGTTAAGAGTCGCGTTGCCAGGCAACAGGAGGCAGATTCCCGTAAGCGGAGGCGGACATTCCCCAAAGAACCACGCGGCTCGTCTTTTCATTCAGGCACGAAACAGTGAAAAAAAGGGAAAAGAAACGGAGGAAAAGTCCAAATGTGTAGGAGGAGGAACTTCTCATGGGAACCAGAACAGAAAACTTTATTTAAAGCGACCGTGAGAGACGAACAGAGAACGTTACCCTGTTGATAGTGTGTCTTTATAGGTATCCCATAAATATATATATATAAATATATATATATAAATGTATACATAAATAAATATATATATAAATGTATACATAAATATATATATATATATATATATATACACACATTAATAAATATAGATAAATATAAGGAAATATATATATATATAAATATAAGTAACTATATATATATATAAATATATATAAATGTATACATAAATAAATAATTAATATATATATAAATGTATACATAAATAAATATATATATATAAATATATACATTAATAAATATAAGGAAATATATATATATATAAATGTATACATAAATAAATATAAATAAATAAATATTAATATATATAAATGTATACATAAATAAATATATATAAATATATACATTAATATAAGTATATATATATATATAAATAAATAAATAAATATATATATATATATATATAAATATATGTCAGTGTAAAATAAAGACTGAAAGAGACAAGTCATAAGTCCCACCCCCCCACACACACCTGTGCTCCACCCACCCTGCGAGTTGCCGATGCCCAGGTGCATCATGGCGGCCGGCAGGTTCCCGGTGCTGCTGCCGCCGCTCAGGTTGGAGTAGCCGCCGTTGTCCTCCGGGTCCAGCGGCGTGGACAGCGGCGAGGCGAAGTGCAGGTTGCTGAGGTCGGGCAGCGAGCCGCTGGTGTTCAGCAGGCCCTGGTAGTGGGACAGGCCCGGGTTCTGCTCCGGAGACGGGAATATGCTGCGGGGGAACCGGAGAGAGAACCCGCGTGACCCCACGGAGAACAACGGCAGCGTTTCAAATCAATGTAAATATTGAGCATAATCAGAGCGGCTCATTAAATGTGCCATTTCAAAACTCAAAGGAGGTTTTATCTCCACTCCCGTCCTCTCCGCCCCCCCTCCCCCCCTCCCCCACACACCCTCTCCATCTCCTCCAGGATTCATCCCATTGCTGCTCGTATGCTGCATTAACAGCAACAGTGACTCATTGTTGCGCACACACACACACACACACACACACACACACACACACACACACACACACACACACACACACACACACACACAGATAGAGAGGCAGCATGTAACAAAGAGGCCGGGTCCAGATTCTTATCCAGAGGACATCTTTCTAAGGATCTCAAGTCTCCGTAGAAGACTGGGCTGCTTTGTGCGCCACAATAAAACCACCAAATCACCTCCGACAGGCCGCGGCAACAAAGGCTAACGAGCTGCCGGGCCGGGGGACGGGGACGGACGGGGACGGACGGGGACGGACGGGGACGGGAAACCACGTCCGACGACTGGAGTGGCGTCTGAAAAGAGCTCCGGGCGTGAAGAGGAACACACACATCCCGTCTGACGGGCTGAGGATCGTCACGGCGACGTGGGGCCCATGGAGAGAGACGGGAGGTCAGCAGACTTACTTGATTCCAGGCACTTCACAGGATTTGGGCCTCGATGCCAGAGACTGGACCTGGAACCCAGAGGAGGGCGAGTGAGGTCACACATTGTGGACAGGCTTACGGCTGGAGATGATCAGACTGGGACCATGAGACTGGTCCAGAGGCTAAGCCCCGCCCCCTCCAGTGTACGTCAATAATAACTCGCTCGTGTTCCGTCTGGTCATTTTAAAGAAGAAGAAAGTCTCTTCTCTCAGGTGGAACAAACATGGCGGCTCACCTTCTTGGCCTCCCACAGCTGCTTGGGGAGCGGCTTGCTGACTCCGAGGAGGTTCTCCTCCGTGGTCATGGCGGGGAAGGAGAAGACTGCGGGGGGGGGGGGGAGAGAGAGAGAGAGGAATCAAAACAGGCGTCTCAAGGCGATCTCGCCGTCTTCTCTCGGTCACAACGGGCCGACTCACCGTTCCCGGAGGCGTCCACCTCGGCCTCGCTGGCTGCGTTCCAACCTCCACGAGACAAACAAACAGGGGGGGGGGGGTAAGGAAAAGAAAAGTCATAAAACATTAAAGACGAGGAACTTCAGAGGACGTTCAGTAACAAGCAGCTGTTCTGTATCCCGGCGCGACAATCGGATGTCAGGCTGACGACGGGGAGGAAGAAGGCGGCCATTGTTGTTATTGAGCCACAGAAGAGGCCTCTGAAGACCAGATGCCTGCCACACACACACACACACACACACACACACACACACACACACACACACACACACACACACACACACACACACACACACACACACACACACACACACACACACACACACACACACACACACACACACACACACACACACACACACACACACGCACACACACGCACACACGCACACACGCACACACGCACACGCACGCACACACGGCTTGCATTGCCCCGTCCCGTGTCGGGCTCTTTGGCCCCCCCCTCCCGGCCTGGTCCTCATCAGGACGCCGTGGGTCTGCAGCTTCCTTCAGGCTCTCGTGCTCAGAGGGATCTTAAATCACGGAGCGTTGGATGATGAGAGCCTGATGACGGTCCCAGCAGCAGGGACTGGTCTGTGGAGTGGAGGAGGACGGCTCTCTGCCACAGCTCACCAACAGCTCACCAACCCTCTGAGCAGCTGAACATCTGAACGTCTCCTTCAGATGAAACGCTCCCGGCTGGAGGAGCTCAGCGCGGCTTAAGACCAGAGAAGAAGAACTGTTGGTCCACAAAGATTCTGCTAATGTTCCCAAAATTGGAAAATAATGTTTACGATTTTCCAGGAACCCTGTGTATGCATATATATATATATATATATATATATATATATATATATATATATATATATATATATATATATATATATATATATATAGATATATATATTAATATATATATATATACAGATACACACATATATGTATATACACATATCTATTTATTTGTATATAAATAAATATAATATAATAATAATATATATAAATAAATATATATATTTATATATACATATATATTAATGGCGCATTTATATTTATATAAAAATATATATATATATCTCCACACAAAGACTTTATTACTCGTTTTAATCTTGACAAAAGGCAACGCAGACCAGATCCACCCCTGCTGTTCCTACCTTTCACAATAAAAGCCCGAGCTATGTAAATTGCACAACAGAAGTAACACATTGGAGCACTAAATAAACCATCTGACGGCCGTTTAGTCCAGACGACAGAATCCATGCAGCCCGCTACACGACGACGGGATGCAGCGTCACACACACACACACACACACACACACACACACACACACACACACACACACACACACACTTTAACCATAACGGTAGCTCTGCACAAGAGTAGTGCTAAAAAGTTGCTTTTCATTAAATTGTATTTTTAAGTGTCTTTGATGAAGATGAAGCATGAAGTGAGCCTGGAGGCGTGTCTTACTGGGGGACAGGGAGCCTGGAGGCGTGTCTTACTGGGGGACAGGGAGCCTGGAGGCGTGTCTTACTGGGGGACAGGGAGCCTGGAGGCGTGTCTTACTGGGGGACAGGGAGCCTGGAGGCGTGTCTTACTGGGGGACAGGGAGCCTGGAGGCGTGTCTTACTGGGGGACAGGGAGCCTGGAGGCGTGTCTTACTGGGGGACAGGGAGCCTGGAGGCGTGTCTCACTGGGGGACAGGGAGCCTGGAGGCGTGTCTTACTGGGGACAGGGAGCCTGGAGGCGTGTCTTACTGGGGGACAGGGAGCCTAGAGGCGTGTCTTACTGGGGGACAGGGAGCCTGGAGGCGTGTCTTACTGGGGGACAGGGAGCCTGGAGGCGTGTCTCACTGGGGGACAGGGAGCCTGGAGGCGTGTCTTACTGGGGGACAGGGAGCCTAGAGGCGTGTCTTACTGGGGGACAGGGAGCCTGGAGGCGTGTCTTACTGGGGGACAGGGAGCCTAGAGGCGTGTCTCACTGGGGGACAGGGAGCCTGGAGGCGTGTCTTACTGGGGGACAGGGAGCCTAGAGGCGTGTCTTACTGGGGGACAGGGAGCCTGGAGGCGTGTCTTACTTGGGGACAGGGAGCCTAGAGGCGTGTCTTATTGGGGAAAACAAAACATAATATTTGGGTGTTTGGACTGTCGAGAGGGGGCGGAGCCAAGTTCAACCAAACACTGAGTAATAAACATACATCACGAGAGAAGTAGTCATTATATAGACTTCTATACAACCAGAGGAGTCGCCCCCTGGTGGTCAGGAGACAGAATGCAGCTTCAAGACACGTTAGCTTCACTCAACAGAACCGGAGGTTAACGTCTGGTCACAACAAGATATTGTCAAACGTATTACTTGATATCGACACACCACACACACACCACACACACACCTTCTCCAACTGGGTGTAAGGTGAGCCCAGTAAGGCCCAACAGACAGTAACTGGTATATCCGCTTTGGCTGCTGCTGTTTGTAAGTTAAACTCACACTTGGCTCCGATCTTAAATATCCTGTTTAAACTTGTTGGCCCAACACAGAGGAGGAGCGCTCGCCTCGCCGCTCTTCATCACGAGCTGGACGCTCCGATGGAAACCGCTCAGGGGGAGAGGAGGAGGAGGAGGAGGAGGAGGAAGGATTTCTTTGGAGCGATTACACCAGCGGCTTCAAAAGGTATAAACAGAACCTTTTAAAACCGACGGAGGCCGACCGAGACCGAAGAGCAGCGGCTGGACCGAGTTCTGTTAATGATCCACCAGAAACACAAACACTGTAAACCTCTCTCTCTCTCTCTCTCTCTCTCTCTCTCTCTCTCTCTCTCTCTCTCTCTCTCTCTCTCTCTCTCTCTCTCTCTCTCTCTCTCTCTCTCTCTCTCTCTCTCTCTCTCTCTCTCTCTCTCTCTCTCTCTCTCTCTCTCCAGCTCTAATGACCGTCGTCTGCGGCTGTAAAATGAGTTTCTTCTAAAAAAGGGAATCTGGTGCTTGTAAACAATACAGCGTGCGTCCACAGGGGGCGCCAGAGATCACCGGGCGTTCCCTCGGTAACCTCGAGTGAAGACAGGAAGGCTCCTTCTCAGCGCGGTCGTGTTTTCTTCGACTAGGACACGAGTGAAGGGAACAGGGCGACATCGAGGACGCATCAGAGGGAGCAGAGCGTCCACGTGGAAAAAGAAACGTCTCCCCCTGAAGTAGCGTGTGTGTGTGTGTGTGTGTGTGTGTGTGTGTGTGTGTGTGTGTGTGTGTGTGTGTGTGTGTGCATGACTCTCACCATTGCGCTGGGGGGGGCCTCGGCCCCCCTGCTGGTTCAGGCCGAAGGGGTCCTGGGGGTTCTGGGTCATGGCGCTCGTGTGCAGAGCCGAGTCGGAGTTGGTTCTGTGTGGGACGGAGAAGAGGAGGAAGATGAAGAAGACGAGGGCTCCAGCACCTTGGACAGAGGCAGAGGGTTCCTCGGGGCTGTGAGTCACTTCCTGCTCGGCCTCCGCACGCACACACACAAACACACGTACACACACACACTGACCTCACTCCTCAGAGAAAGGATGAAAATGTTTGTTATCCATAAGTGAGCCGACACGGGGGAAGAGATTAGTCCACACACACACACACACACACACACACACACACACACACACACACACACACACACACACACACACACACACACACACACACACACACACACACACACACACACACACACACTATCATAAAGAACCCGTTTATATACATTAAAAGTTTTTCTGTTGTTCTGATGTTTTTGTAAATTGTTCTATTTAATTGTTCATTTGTTCACCTTTTTAAATAAATGTATATATTCATACATCCACTTGTGTCTGGGATTTATTCAAATATATAACAATGTAAGGCCTTTATCGGAGGCATTTCTGACCCCGACGACGAGAATGCGGCTGGCCGTATTTTATTTATTTATTATAAATAACATTTGTATGTATTTTAGAAAGAAAAAGTTGAATAATAAAAACATTAATGTATATGATGACCTCAATGTCTGAGACATATTTAACAGATGCATGATCGGTTCCATAGTGTGACGGCAAATAAGCACATTTTCATATCCAAGCAAAGCAAATATTGATGTGACTCGACTCATGTTGACAAACAAACAAACAAACAAGCAAACAAACATGGAAGAGGCTGAAAAGGAGCGGTTAAAGGAGCCTGGTGTTAGAGCCGGTTAGTCAGACAACAACTATTGATTATTGTCTCAGCAGAGAGGCAAACATCATCATCATCATCATCATCATCATGATGAAGAGGCCTCAAGTGGAGATTTGTATCTCAGCCTTCAGAGGAAGAAAAGAGGATTATTGAGATGTGAAGGCGGATTGAGAGCAGGAGGCCGCGTAAGACAACGATCAGAAATGTTCCTCTGAGTGAGCGAGGGATGAAGCAGAGAGAGAGAGAGGGGTCAAAGGTCAAAGGTCACCTGTTGAGTTGTGATAATAATCTCAACCCAGGACGTTTTTCCTCGGTCCATGGCTGCTGGTCCCTTCAGAGACAGAGAGAGGAACGAGATGACAGACATGTGGAGGCCCCGCCCCCAAAGACCGCCGGGCCTCGAGTGGAAGGAAGAAAGACCCTGGAGGACCCTCAGGACCACACCCCCACACCCCGGGACCACACCCCCACACCCAGGGACCACACACCCCGGGACCACACACCCCGGGACCACACCCCGAGAACAGGGAGCCGATCAGCAGGAGAGACATATCTATAAACCTGAGGGGGGGGGGGGGGGGAGGAGGGGGGGGGGGAGAACACTGGACGTGAAGGGTCCTCGTCTGAAGGGGACTTCACTGGAGCGAGGCCGGAGGAGAGCACTCAGGAAGGAGGACGAGTGGCCTTCAGGGAACACGGGACAACGCAGAGACTCCCGTCGTCGGGCCACAGCGCACAACGTGGTTACACAACATGTGACATAACAGGGCGCTCTAACCGGATGCAGAGATTATCCACTGAAGAGAGAGAGAGAGGGAGGAGAGGGAGAGAGAGACGGAGAAAGAGAGAGGGAGAGAGAAAAAGAAAGAGGGAGAGAGAGAGAGAAAGAGAGAGAGGGAGGAGAGGGAGAGAGAGACAGAGAAAGAAAGAGAGAGAGAGGAGAGAGAGAGAAAGAGAGAGGGAGAGAGAGAGGGAGAGAGAGACAGAGAGAGAAAGAAAGAGGGAGAGCGAGAGAGACAAAGAAAGAGAGAGACAGAGAAAGAGAAGGAGAGAGAGAAAGAGACAGAGCAAGAGAGAGGGAGAGAGAGAGAGAGAGAGAGAGGCCTCTTCTTGTCTTCCTCCAGTTCGTCATGTGATGTTAGGGAGAAGTCTTTTTCCAGAAGTCACCTCGGAGAACCCCCCCCCACACACACACACACACACACACACACACACACACACACACACACACACACACACACACATAGAGGGAACGCTCAGTTCTCTGGAGCGGTCTCCGGGGAGCCGGTCTGAGGAGTCCGTCCCGAGGGGGCCGGGTCAGGAATAGCCGAGCGGAGAGGGGCGTGGGACTGGACCGAGGCCCCGCCCCCAAACGGATGCGCGACCACGTCTCGGGACTCGGGGTCCAAACACCTTTCAAGCCTCCGAGGGCGTCCGGTCCGACGCCTTCACGCCCGACACGCCTCCTCGTGACACGGAGCGGCGTGAGGAGGGATGGACGGATGAGACTCATCACGCCTAGAGCGGCTCACGGCGAGCTGGGAACCGGGTTACGGCGGTTTGTCATTTTTTTAAGTCGGCCCCCAGAAAAAACCCTTTGGGACGTACTGCAGCGGACAGCTGGGGGATCCATTGAGATGAACATGTAAATAAAACGATGGCTTGACTCTACAGAGGGTCAAAGATGGGAAACCACGCGAAGAATGAAGCCTCAGAGTCCAGAGGGAGGATCCCGTCCGGCCTGTGAGAACCCCCCCCACACACACACACACACACACACCTCCAACGGGCCATGCACGGCCTCACATTAGACGCGGCAGCAGGGCGGGGGGGCCCTGACGTTGAGAAGAGGAAGAGACACAACAACAGCGTCCAGGTGACTCACCTCCTCCAGCTGTTGTCCAGCGGGGGGGACAGGTACACCGCGCCGTACGGGGAGCTCTCGATGTGGGCGGAGTCAAGGAAGGTGTGGACAGACACAGGGAACATGCACACAAAGCTCAGGAGACGCATTCTGAAACGGCCAGCCGCATTCTCTCTAGTGGCCACCAGGGGGCGTCCCCTCTGGTTGTATAGAAGTCTACGATGAGATTGATACTTGTGGCGTTTACAGGAAGGATATCAATTTACATTGTTTGATTGGACCGTTAAGAAGTGGGCGGGCTTAGCGTTTAACTAACACACACACACACACACACTTATAAACCTCCTCCACCGTCTCTTTGTCACCGTGGAGCCAGACACCGGCGTAACCGTGACAACCGTCTGTTTTGACTTTCATCTTCATAACTCAAGATTTTACGACCTGAGAAAGGAATTCACACCCTGACCTCGCCCGACCGCTCACGTTCCCAAAGCATTGTGGGTCACATGACGCGAGAGAGGAAGACAATGGAGCAAACAATGACGTCACCGTTTCATTGACTGCCGGGGGCGGAGCTCCTGGCATCGGCGGAGGAGGGTGGCGTTGCACTCTACAAACGCTGTGTGTGTGTGTGTGTGTGTGTGTGTGGACCAAATAAACAAACATCGGGTGCGACACCAGGACGACTTCCGGACGAATTATTAGTATCATCCGCTGTGGCACCGCCGTCACCCTTCGTGCCAGACACAGGCCACGCCCCTTTCCAAATAGAGGAGGAGAAGGAGGAGGAGGAGGAGGAGGAGGAGGAGGAGACAGCATCCCGTCCAGCCGGTTGTTTGTCTGCTGCGTGAGGTCTTACGTCACCACGGAGACCAGCAACCGCACAACGACTCAAACTCACTGAGCCAATCAGAGCTCAACAAACCACAACGTCCTGTTTTCATTGGCCGAGCCGGGCTGCTCCTCGTGGCGGTAACTCACTCAGAGCTCACGAGGAGTTCAAGGCCTCCTTCACATGGAGCTGTGTGCATCACAGAAGGCTGTTATCCAAATAACTTTATTAATGCTGCAGCAACATAAAAGACACGTGTGCCCACTGTTTACACTAAGAACACAACCAAGCTCATGGTGACCTCACAGTGACCTCACAGTGACCTCACGGTGACCTCACGGTGACCTCACAGTGACCTCACAGTGACCTCACTCTGTGGCTTTATCTTTATTTCACTCAACGCACAAAACACAGGAATGAAAACCTCAACGTGTCTCACACACTCTGGGACTCAAACACACACACATTGGGGCTCTCTCACACACACACACACACACACAGGGACTCACACACACACACACACACACACACACACACACACACTCAGACTCTGGGACTCACTCACACACAGTGCATCCTCTCCGAGGGCCGTGCTGCCTTCAAGTGAATCCGACACATCGGGTGTGAATTCAGTTTAAGAAAAACTAGAGCGAACGCAACAACACAACAGGATCAGCCAGGAAGAGAGAGTGTGTGTGTGTGTGTGTGTGTGTGTGTGTGTGTGTGTGTGTGTGTGTGTGTGTGTGTGTGTGTGTGTGTGTGTGTGTGTGTGTGTGTCTGCAGCATGGTGGGATCACATCAACGTAAATGTAACCGCTCCTGTTGTGTTGTTTACAAGAATCTATATTTAATATCTACACGCGACGCCTCCTCATGGCCTACAGCGTGGAGACGGGCAGCAGGTGACACACGCACACACACACACACACACACACACACACACACACACACAGTGACACGCAGAACGACACACACACACACACCCACCCACAACCCCCCGTGACGTCATGAGGTGATTGGTTCCCGTCTCTCGCTCCCCGTGAGGCTCTGGTGTGGAAATGGGTTTTTAAAACGGGAGTAGAACCAACACCCTGCTCCTCACGCGTGTTGTCACCATTACAACAATGATCCCTTCTGCCTCGCCAAACAACACTTATACACAAAACACACACCCACAAACACACCCACACACACCCCTCCTGATGTCCATTAGTTGTAAGTGTGCGTCACATTTCCACATTAGCATAATGAGTAATTCTGTTCCCCGAGGCGACCGAGCAGCTGCCCGCGCCGGCGAGCGTCGTCACGCCGCCGCAAGAGAAAACCGCCATTAAAAATAAACAACAACAACAACGTAGTCTCCGGCTTGGGAAAGGATATCTGGCGCCCGTGCTTGTCGACGGGCCGGCGGTGGGGCGGGTTGATGCGGCCGCGGTCCCGGTGGACCCGCTCCACCAGCCCGTGGTGCCGGGTCCCTCTGGCCGAGTCCAGACCGGACAGGAAGCCGCCCTGAAGGGGGAGGAGCCAGTGAGTCAGACCGTCAGACGCATCTAAACACATTCAGCTCTCAACCCTGGGAGGAGGGGGTCACGTGACCCGTAGTGAAGTTTAAACCCGTCGTCCGACGACGGGGTTTAAAAGTTAACGCGCGACCACGCCGACGAGCGTCCGGGAACAAAAGACAGAAGGGTCTTTCTTCAGCGCCGGGACCCTCCGGGTCCCAGCATGCATCACTTCACAGAAGAACCGAGGACCAGCGCTCCGACGTTTCGCTCCGTCTTCCTCCGTCGTCGTCGGAGCGCCTCGGGAGACGCCGCTCGTCTCGAGGTCAGGCCGTGTTGCCGTGGTTACGCTTCTCAATCATTTCTACATTTTAAATCGGCGCCGTTTACAAATACTGAACAACGGCGAAAAGCAACGGCGCGGTGAACACGAAGAGTGCCTTTAGTTTATTAAACAGGGACTGGTGGGCATGAAGGCTCGTAAGATAATGCAACGATGAGTGATTACTCGTCTTCATCGGTGGTGAACCCCGTACGCCGCACCAGCTCCACACCGACGGGTCGCCTGAAGCCGTCCCATGAATGTAGTAAAAAGTACAATATTTACAATTTGTACTTGAAGCTCAAAAGTTGAGTAAATGTATTTAGTTACATTCCATCAGGGAAGGCTTTAACATTACAACGACTGAATAATAAAAGTTCCTCAAAGTAACTTTAAGCCAATTAAACCATAAACTGTAATAAATAATGACTCCTAACCGGGCCTGGACTCGACACTCCGGTCCGAGGTTCACGCCGACGGATCTCACCTGGAACTCGGCGCCGCTGTTTCCGATCTGGTTGACGTTGGGCAGCGAGCCGTAGTACTGCGCCCGCGACTGGGTCAGGCGGAGCTGCTGCACCTTCTGGAACTGCACCTGGTGGCCGAGAGGGGGACAACGGGACAGGTCGGGGTCAAGGGTCAGGGAGGAACTCACGGCCAAGGTCGTTCGGGACGCTCGTCTTGTTCCGTTGACTGAGATGGATGAACGCAACTAAATAAATTCACACAATTTTTTTTTTGGAGGGGGGGGGGGGGGGGGGGGGGTCATCTCGGGCCTCCACCAGGAGACGAGGCCGAACACAGGGGGAGGCTTGTTCTGCCACAGGGAGCCAATCAACACGCCAAGTCAGAGCAGCTGTTCTTCCTCAGACTGACAGAAGGGAAACAACTGAAGCCCGGAGACGCAGCTCGTCGGATCGGACCGGTGCGGCCAATCGGGAGCCCCGATGAGGCGCCGATGAAAGACGTTTAGAATTCTGACCGCCTTGAAAGCAACGCCACTATACGTAGATGTACTGTACTGTACTGTACTGTACTGTACTCTCCTCTCCTCTCCTCTCCTCGGAGCCAAAAGGAGAATCTAATTCTCTGCCAATAATCAGAGGGACATTAAGTGCTGTAAACACATTTCCTTCCACCTCCATCTAGGACACACACAAAAAGACAATATTACGAAATCAAATCCCCATTTAAAGGTCCGTGGGGTGGCAGCGTGGCCTCTGGGCCGGAGGAGCAGCGACTCCTCGCCCGGCCGACCCGACCCGCCTGCGGGTCGCCGACAGTTCACACCTCGAGGCAAACCTCATTCGGTGTCGCCACCTAAAGAAAAAAGAAAAAGCCACATCCCCGCTCGGGCCCTCGGAGAAAGAGCGCATTGTGAGCGCGCCGCGGCGTGAGCTACACGTCAAAAGGCTCTTTGTGCGGGGACTATTTTTATGACTCGGAGTGCAGTGTGGACGTTTCAAATTGTCGTGAAAAAGGAGAAATTCAAAAGTAAAAAATAAAACGGCTCCTTTGACCGGGAAACTTGAGGCGCTGCGATAATCAGATGTATTGACGCCGATTTAGTGATTGTAACACACGATTACATTGTCTCAATTAGTGATAATAAACACATTAACTTCTCCAAAAAGTAGATGAACTCTACCCTTGATGTGATTACTTTGTATTTGTGTGGGTGCACGTTAGCCATCCAACAGTAAAGATGTAATGTGCATTTCATAATCTCTCTTTTGCAGTAGACTTCTCAATACGAGAGGATTTCAAAATGTTCCGTTTCATAATCAGTGAAAAGCATCACATTGGACCGTACTCGCATAATGGACCGCTCCCACTATTTTAGAGTTAAAATAATGAAATGATTGATCAAATCAGAAATATTAGCAGATAAATCAAAATCTAACAGCCTGTTTTTTTTGTGAGCGGTTACGTCTCAATATTTGTACAAGCTTTACAAGAGCAAATATTGATATGACAAGCATGAGTGTGTATATATATATATATGTATGTATGATGAACCATCCTCTTGAGCTGTTTGTCCCTGTGTGGTTTCACATAACCAGAGGGAATTAATTAACCAGAGGAGAACCAGAAGGTAACCAGCCTGCAGACTCATCCTCACTGCTTCCTCTGGATAAGGAGGTGGCTGGTGCAGATGGAGAGGAGCTACTTTCTCCATTTCCGGTTTCACTGTAGGTTACAATGTAAAGGTTTTATACAGTATATTTAGGTTTCTGCAAATCTGTTTGTTTGCATGCTTATGTGTTTTTCATTTTTATAATATGCTGTTCCAGAGTTTGCTTTCTTCATTGTTTCGTGATGCATAAAACGGGGTTTGCCACTGCTGAATGATGCATGGAGAGAAAACAAGAAGTACTGGTTGAATACCAGCAATCTCAGTCCGCAGCCGGGCAGCAGCCGGGAGGAGCCGAGGGGAGCCGAGAGGAGTCGAGGGGAGCGTCTACGGACGCATCCGTGCAGAAAACAAAACACCCACAAAAGTACAAAAAAAGACACGAATAAAAATGACAACTAGACGAGTACACGAGTGCATTTACCCGTGAGACGGTGAGGTCCGTCATCAGCTGGTCGAAGGCCCGCGTCTCCTCCGCTTGCTTCTGATTGTGCAGTGCGATCTTCTCGCTGAACTTCCGGGGGTTCGACCCACCAGTTCCCGGGGATCCGGACATCGTGCGGGCCGCAGTGTCACAACTTCAGCTACTTGGGTTGAGGGTGGCGGGGGGAACTATTAATAAATAAAAAGTGGTCGAAGGTGCCGCGGAGTGTTATTGCCCAAAGTCTCCGAGTGAGCGTTGCCGTGAATCCATCGGGCGCTTTAAAAAACACACATTCCCGGTCGGCGGAAGTAGTTTTGTGTGTGACCGTAAGCCGAGCTAGCGCCGCTAGCTCCCGCGGCTAAGCTAACGCAGCTAAAGCTAAATTTTAAAAAAGTTATATTTTTTTGACAGCTGAAGAGCGCCGTAAAAAAACACCGTGTCTGTTTACGTGTTTGTTGTTTGTCGTTTACTTCAGAAGCAAACGACGTGTCGGTTGAAAAGGAGTTAACGGCGCGACACAACTTCACGTTGACGTATTATTTTTTTCCTCCAGCGAACCACTTGTTTGAATGCATCGCGCTCGAGCGGACAGCCGTTGGAGAGCCGTGGGAGAGCCGTGGGAGAGCCGTGGGTGAGTAACGGCAGCAGCTCTAAGCCGCCGTCCGCATCTCAACGGCCGGTTGTGGTTGACCGACGCACTTCGTCAACCCGTCACCCGCTGCGTCTCTGCCTCGACATCGGGCAACCGCGTCCAAAGGGCGCGCGAGGGATTGTTAGACGCAACTTTTGTGTGCCGCGAAAAAAAGAACCGAAGTGTTTTCTACGGAGGTTACAGTTGGCGAAGCTCCCCCGAGCCGTCGGAGTTAAACGGCTCGCCTTTCAAACAAGTGTCCGCTGGTCGCTTTTTGTGTGTTTTAAACCCCCCAAAGCGAGCCGGTTAAAAAAAGCCACACAAATATGGAAGTAATCCACAATTCCGCCGTTAAACTGACGCGTCCTCGGCGTGTGTAAATCCACGAGAGATCTCAAGACAAACTCCAACCGCCGACGAGTCCGGTGAAAGATACCCAGAAGAGAAGCTCGTCCCCCCCGCGAAGACCACAAGTCTCCTGCGACATTTGCTGCTCGTGTTTTCCAGCTTAGTCGCCCGTCGGTTGACAGCGGAGAAGATCCGCTGGCTCGTTATCCTCCGAGAGAGAAAAACATTCCCCCGTTAAACAGCGGCAGTACCCGCGGTGTCCACAGGGCGGCGACAGGGGGCCGCGTCTCTACGGGATTACTCGTGTTATCTATTGCGGTCTTCTTCGTTATTATTACGTTAACACATATTTATTTATTTATTTACTATGGAATTGAAAAGGGTGAACCCAAAAAAATAAGCATTTAGTTTATTATGAGAAGATTTTTCAAAATCTGGAAATTAGACTTTCTAAATGCTTTGACTAAGAATCTACAAAAGAATGACGTCGTAATTAAACAAATATTTTAAGTATCTCACAATAATGATATATTTAATTAATATTTGTATTTAGTGTTTACAAATAAGAAACGTTATCAAAATAACTTAACATTTTAAAATGCTGACTTAATGTCTGAACTGTGAATTATAATTGCAACATAATGACATGGCGTCTCAACATAATGACATAGTACGTCAAAATAATGACTACCGTAATACTACTTTATTCTCGAACAGGTAGAAGCCATTAACGGCCTCCTCCACACCTCGTTCAGTCGGGTCTGACTCCAGATCTGTGAGGATGGTGCACAGCGCCACCTACTGGGCCACCAGCGCAATGCACACCCTCGAGATCCGTTTTAGATGGTTGCACACGTCACTGGGTTTAATTTCTATTTTTATTTAAAGAAAACATTTAATTACACATTCAGGTGATTGTTTTTTTTCTGTAGATTCCTCCGAAGTTCTGCTCAAATTAACATGAGATAATGACTCATTTGCATATTTAAACATAAAACTTCAGAAAAATTGTAATACAGAGAAGTATCTTATCAGTAATGAGCTGGTACGGTTCCATGGTAATATCTATTTATTGATAATGTGTTGACCCTCTTCACCTGTCTTCTTCAACATGTGATTTATACACATTTATTAATAATAACTACATATTCTGAAGCTTTATGCAGAGGGGTTTGTTCACAGCATACTACATTGTATTTTATTTATATGAAGAGATATTAAAATGCCCCTTCTGTAAAAACCTTTGATTCTCATGTGTCAACAAAATGAAACAAACATTTGAGGTTTTATCCAATATTCATTATATTCCGTTCAAGAAATTAGCACACATTTAATAAGATGATGCCTCATTTGCATATTTAAACATCACATTTCAGACTACTTGTGATAGAAAAAGATTTGTCTTTGTGCCGATATATTAGTTAAAATTTGACATTTGACATGTTTTGTCGTTTCGTTTACCAAACATATTCTGGAATGTAACAGTAATCTGTGCTTTCAGTTATACAACAAAACAGCCCATGAGAGATATATATATATATATATATATATATATATATATATATATATATATATATATATATATATATCTCTCTCTCATTTCCAGTAAAGTCTTTAGAGCGGTCCAGTTCACAACAAACCCTGGACCCACCATGAGACTCCGGAGCCAGATGTGAGCGTGTAGAGTGAAATAGTCAAATTAAAGTTCAACAGCTCAATATGAGCATGCCTTCATGCTTCATGCGCATGTCAAATGATATGTGGGATGCCACTTTCTCTTTGCTTATCAGAGTTAAATCTCTATATTCATATTAAAATAATTGAGAAAATACCACTAATACGAACTACAGTCAACCAATTCAACATTTAAAAAAACGCATCCTGGAAAACCGTTTTCCCCGTCATTGAAAACAACTCGGAGAACAAGCGGGAACAGTTATTGAATAGAATCAGAGCTCCCAAAACATTGTGAAAGGGCCAACGTTGTATTATATTAATATTCCAAAGGGAGGAGGGGAACTAAAAGACATGAAGCTGAGAAAGACCACAAACGCCTCTTAACATAAAACATACATATTTCTGTTTATAGAATTACTCCAGGCCCGAGACATCGTGACACTCACAAGGAAACAAACAACATCAACATCTTAAAGCTCGCGCCACGGAGCGGTCACGTGACCCTAAAGCACGCCCGGTGGTCCACATCAGAATAACGATTATTGAAATAATAATGCACGTGAAGCTGCATCGGCAGGAGGGAGAAGTGCAGTCGGAGGGAGGGGGGGGGGTCTTTGTGGTTTCAGTGTCTGCAGCCGGCGTGACCTCTGACCCGGTTTCTATTTCCCATAAAACTTCTTGTTGAGCAGGAAGATGAGCAGGTTGACGTTGATGGTCGCTTTGTCGAAGAGCTTCATCACCGCCACGCCCTCGTACTGCAGCTGGAGGAGGTCCTGAGGGACGCAACAACATCAACAACAAAATCCATCAACAACAACAACAACATCCATTATCAACAACAACATCCATCAGCAACAACAACATCCATTATCAACAACAACAACAACCATCATCAGCAACAACAACTGATGTCACTTGCTACCAGTGAAACCAACTGCATTCTCTCTCCTGACCACCAGGGGGCTCCTCTGGTTGTATAGAAGTCTGTTTCATGTGTTGAAGCTGCATTCTCTCTCCTGACCACCAGGGGGCTCCTCTGGTTGTATAGAAGTCTGTTTCATGTGTTGAAGCTGCATTCTCTCTCCTGACCACCAGGGGGTGACTCCTCTGGTTGTATAGAAGTCTCTATAGTGATTACTTCTCTTGATGTCTTCAGTAAACATTGTAAACATGAGTTTATGTCTCAGCCTCTAGTTTCAAGTCTTCTTCTATACAGCATGATGTCATCGTTTATACTTCAGGTCCGATCTCTTTGCCCGGTCATCACGATGGAGCCAGAGCATCGTGCGTTGCCGTGGGAACAGAGCCCGTACCTGGTACTCCAGCTGGAGCGTCTCCAGGTGGACGCCCATGAACTTGGCTTTCACCTCGAACACGCCGACCGCCTCCGCCGGAGAGATCTCAAAGATGGCGTTCTTGAACCTGCGGAGAGAGAAACACGTCAAGGAGCCGGCCGGCGGGACGACCTTCAGACGCCCGGTCCAGAGCCTGTGGAGGCGGAGCCTGTGGAGGCGGAGCCTGTGGAGACTCACTGGTTGGGCTGCAGGTCCTCGATGGCGATCAGCACGCCCTTCTCGTGGAGGCGGGACGCCGTGTACTTCTGGGACACCTGCTTACTCTTCTTGGCCTTGTTGTCGCCCGGCTTCTTTGAGAGCCTGAGAGACGAGACGGGGCTCAGGAGCAGCAACCAGACACAACAACAACAACAACAACAACCACCACAACCTGTTTGCATTGGCCACAGCCTCATGATGAATCACCTCTGACTCTCACACCCTGGTGGTTTGGATCCGGCTCCTGGGTTCTGGTCCCTTTGGGTTCTGTCTATCAACCGGGCTCACTCACTTCATGTACTACTCTACTTCTACTTTATTGTTCTTTTTATTGATCAATATACTGCATTTAAAAATGTGACATGCTTGTTATTGGATGTTTATTTTATTAAACCCATTTTATTGTGTTAAAATTGTAAGATCTCATTTTATTGTTATCTTATTAAACACTTATATTATTATATTTAGCTTATACAATGTTAATGTATTGTATTTAAAATCTAACATGTTATGTTATTCCAATAAACTAATGCATTTAAAACTCAAAATGTACTTTTATTTTAGGATTATTTTTTTAAATCACTTTATTTTGAAGTCATACATTTGTTTGCTCTTAGTGTATTTTAATTTCACAATGTTTTGCTCTTTTATTAAAGCTCATCTATTTTATTACTTTTATTCATTAGCCTAAAATATTATAAACTAAAGAGAATTAACCGTGAACAACGAGGATGGAGAACTCCGGCTCACGGTGGAGAGTCACACCGAGCGTTGAGGCCGCGGGGTCAAAGGTCAAAGGTCACTCACTTGCCCTTGCTGGCCAGGTTGTCCATGCAGGTCTTGATGTACTGGTTGTACGAGTCGATCTGGACGTTGAAGAAGTTGGTCTTGGAGTTCAGGGCGACGTTGGTCTGCTGCAGCCTCACCAGCTCGGCTTTCCGCCGCTGACGGTACCGCCGCTGGTTCCTGATGTCCTACAACACACACACACACACACACACACACACACACACACACACACACACACACACACACACACACACACACACACACACACACACACACACACACACACACACACACACACACACACACACACACACACACACACACACACACACACACACACACACACACACACACACACACACACACACACACACACACACACACACACACACACACACGTTTAGGTCAGAACACGCACACACACACAGAGGCGTGCGAGGGGAGGACCCGTGGACCGGACCTTGGCGATGTCGTTGATGAGGTCCTGGTACCGGTTCTCGGGCTGCACCTTGCCGAGCTGGGCCAGCCGCTGCAGGTTGCTCTTGATCTTGTCCTTCTTGCCCTGCAGCGTCAGGCCGTCGTCCAGCGCCGGCGCCGCCTGCTTCATCTTCTCGGGGGTCTTGGCGTCGCGAACGGCGCGCCGCTGCATCGCCCGCTGGTACTCCGCTTCCTGTGGGCGGCGAGGAGGACCAGAGTTAGTGACAGGAAGTAGAGCGCCCACTTCCTGTTCATGAGCCATCAAGGGATCCACCTGGTCTTTGTGCTGCATTCTCTCTCCTGACCACCAGGGGGCACTACTCTGGTTGTATAGAAGTATACGCTTCATGTGTTAAAGCTGCATTCTCTCTCCTGACCACCAGGGGGAGACTCCTCTGGTTGTATAGAAGTCTATGCTTCATGTGTTGAAGCTGCATTCCCTCTCCTGACCACCAGGGCGAGACTCCTCTGGTTGTATAGAAGTCTCTGCTCCATGTGGTTTCTGACCTGCTGGGTCCCGGCCGTGTGGTCCAGGATCTCCGTCAGCGTGTCTCCGGGCTGGAACCGGATCACGTCCACGATGAGCCTCTTGGTGCTGAGAGGAAACAGGAAGTGGTTAAATACAAGGTCGCGGCGTGGGGCGTGGGGTGTGGAGCGTGGGGCGTGGGGCGTGCGGCGTGCGGCGCGACTCACTTGAGCAGCAGCGTGCGGGCGTCCATCTCCACGTTGGCCTCGCCGGGGACGTCAAACTTGTTGGTGAGGGTGAGGGAAACCTCCGTCTTCCCCATCAGCTCCTTGTTGGGGTCGTCGGGGGGGAGGGGGTTCTCACCTGGGGGAGGGGGGGGGGCATGTTGGCTCTGATCACGACTGTCTCTCCAATAGATTAATCCAACACTTATATTTGTGATTAGATTTTAATCTAAAAATAAATGTATCGATTATTTAAAAAAATAAGATTATTATGAATATATAATATAAATATATAATATAATATAACATTATTTATATATTCCCGATTATTTAAAAAAATTATTGAACAATTACATTTCACATTAGTCAAATTATATGATGATATATTCTTTTATATACTAATATTATATAATATTATATATTATTTTATATACTAATATTATATAATTTCCATATTCAAGATTAATATTAAATAATATATTGTTTTATATACTAATACTATATAATATTATATATTATTTTATATACTAATATTATATCATTTCCATATTCAAAATTAATATTAAATAATATATTCTTTTATATACTAAAACTATATAATATTATATATTATTTTATATACTAATATTATATAATTTCCATATTCAAGATTAATATTAAATAATATATTGTTTTATATACTAATACTATATAATATTATATATTATTTTATGTATTAATATTATATTATTTCTATATTCAAGATCAATATTAATAATTTATTTCACCCTAAAAACTTTTCCGCCACCTTTGTATTCAATCATAGATAATAAATAGTTATTGGTCTATCTAGACGTCGTCTCCACCCGATTGGCTGCTCCACCCGTCACTCACCGATCAGCGACTCCACCGTGGGAACCTCCCCCAGGTCCTCCAGCAGCTCGTGGATCGGGTCGTTGTGCTCGGGGGCGATGGCGTCCTGGTGGTCCAGCAGCAGCTGGGGGGGGGATGGGGGATGGAATCCACGTTAGTCACATGACGGGGGGGCGGGGGGGGGGGGGGGGACCACATGTGGACCCGAAGGATCCACGTTGGTCACATGACGGGGTCTCACCGTGTGGGTGTTGATGATCTCCCCGATGGAGATGTAGATCACCGGCTTGGTGACGGTGACCAGGTCCGAGTACTGGTCCACGTTGAACTTGTCCTCCAGCGAGGGAACGTCGCACGCCGCCAGGAAGAAGCGCCTGGGACGGAAACAGGAAGTCAGACGGAGACGAAGAAGAGGAGGAGGATGAGGAGAAGGAGGAGGCGGCGCACCTGAACTTCTGGTGGGAGGCGCTCAGGTACTCGTTGATGGGGTTGAGGTGGGCGTTGTCGCCCAGGAACATCTTGTTGGAGGCGGCGTGCTGCAGCATCTTGGCCACGGAGCCCAGGTTGCGGCGCTGCTCCGTGGTCAGCTGGCCGCCCGCCGACACCTCGATGATGTCGAAGGCGTCGGGCGCCACGATGGCCGGGTTCATGTAGCGGTAGTACAGCAGGTTGCCCACGATCTGGACACACAATTATTATCATTATTAATCAGAGAAATGTTGCTGTTATATGTATATATTATATTATATGTATATATTATATTACATGTATATATTATATTATATGTATATATAATATGTATATGTTATATGTATATATTATATTATATGTATATATTATATTATATGCATATATTATATTACATGTATGTATATATTATATGTATATATAATATGTATATGTTATATGTATATATTATATATAATGTATATGTTATATGCATATATTATATGTATATATTATACCAATTATATTATACATATATGTATATATTATACATATAATACATATTATATGTGTATATTATATACATTATATATATATATATATATATATATATATATATATATATATATATATATATATATATACACTAATGAGTCTGACCTTGAGCAGCTCGTCTTCTGTAGCATCTGGAAACTTCTCATGCAGCGTGTCCTTCAGAACTTTGGAGACGAAACGCATCCCATAGCTGAAAAACATATTTAATGAAGAGAAAATGTCATATACACGTGCACACAAACACACACACACACAGTGTATACACACACACACACACAGTGTAGACAACAGCTCTACGTACGGGATCTTGTCCACAGACACGATGATGGCCGACAGGAACTTGTCCGTGATGCCCTTCATGTTCTTGATGGAGGCCTCCAGCCGGGTGCGCACCTCCTCGTGGGCCATGGCCTGCTCCGGGGTCACGTCGTAGGGCAGCTTGCTGAGGACCACAGGGCACAGGTGAGCCTGCTATGGGAGCACTGGGAGGAACCACAGGGGCATATATATATATATATATATATATATATATATATATATATATATATATATACACCTGGCCTCCCCGGTCTGCGTCTCCATCTGGTTCACCTATATATTTATTTATATTTATATATATATGTATATTTGTGTGTGTACCTGGCCTCTCCGGTCTGCGTCTCCATCTGGTTCACCCAGCTCTTGTAGATGTCCACCGGGTCGGTCTTGATGTTCAGCGTCTTGTCGTCCATGATCTCCTTGACGACGGGCGCCAGGATCTGCCGCAGTGCGTTCTGTCCCCGGGCGCCGCGGTGGAAGCTCACCACCATCTTGATGATGGTGGGGTTCCCCGTGACGATGTCCTTCATCTGGTCGACCTTTGACCTGCGAGGGAAATGAAGTCTTCTTATCCCCGACACACTTTTGACCTTTGACCCTCGCATCAGAAACAGAAAAAACTCCCCAAAAAACAAACAAAAAAGAAATCTAATAGAGAAGGGTCTCTATGTCATGTGTACAGAATAAAATATAATATTCATAATAAATAATAATCATAATAAAATAACTATAATAATAAAATAACTATAATAATATAATAACTATAATAATACCATTTTAATAATTATTAGAATAATATAAAATATTTTCGAAAAAGCCGACGGTGGTCTTGAAAATCTACATTTGTGTAAATATTTATATTTATTTATATATATTTTTTATATTTATTTGTGTAAAGATATTCAACCTTCATTTCTTTCTAATGTTTTAAACACTTCACTTTGTTCTACAAATCCCTTCAGTGCATCTGGAGCCAACGTTTTCTTTCCGCCTTTAGAATATTATTTTATTGAATAAAAAAGAATTCTGAAGCTCGAATCCACTTTTAGAGTGCGTATAAATAATAATAAAGCCGACCGGGCCTCACTTGATCTCCTCCTGCAGGGCGGTCTTGAAGAGCTTGGTCAGCAGGTACTCCTCCCGCTGGTTGGAGGCGTAGTTATACAGCGTGAAGATCACAGAGTCCATGAACTTGGTGGATTTGTTCTGCGGCATCTGGAAGATCAGCTTGGCGAGGTACGTGGGGTTGGTCTGAGGAGGACGAGAGGAGCTGGTGTCACACGAGACTCCAAGGTTCTCAGACGGCTGTGTGTGTGTGTGTGTGTGTATGTTACCTGCAACAGGTAGAAGAGGTACTGGTAGGCCTCCAGCTTGAGCCTCTTCTCCTTGCTGAGCGCCTTCAGCCCGCCGCGCTGCTTGTTCATCATCATCATGTTGGACAGGTGGCCCTTGTTCTTCTTGGTCAGCTTCTTGCTGTGCGACACCACCTCCTGCAGCGTGATCTTGTTCTTCACCAGCAGCCCGATCTTGATGTCCATGAGGTTCAGGTCGTTCTCCAGCTGCTGGTTGGAGCGGATGTTGGTGACCACCTCCTCGCGGAGACGCATGAGCTCCAGCTCCTCCTGGAAGTCTTGGTCGCTGTGGTCCAGCAGGTGGACGAACTTCCTCACCACGGCCATCGGGGGGTCCTCGGCGCTGACTGAGGGAGGGGAGGGTCAGCCCATGAACAACTGGACTAATACAGACCCAGAGATGGTCCATAGCCCTCGTTGGATAACCCAAAGAGGGCTATGGACCAATCAGGTATCCCGATTATGATTTAATTAACCAAATAATTTACTGTACACAGGGAAAACAACATACATACATTTATATATTTATATAAATACATATATATAAATATATATTATATAAATATAACATAATACATTATATAATAACTAAAATGATGATAAATAAATAAATGAGAATACAAATGTATATAATCCTTGGTTTCCACGTGCATCAGGACTCACTCAGCGTCTTGTAGTCGTCTCTGGCCTTGTTGGCTCTGATGAAAGCCTGGATCTTCACCACCTGATTGATCTGCAGGAGGAGACGGGGACCAATCACTGGGCTGATCGACTGGGTTCATTAAAGCCACCGCTACACAGGAATCCACCGGCAGTGCTGAATGAGACCATTGAAACCACCGGGACACGGAATAAATGTGTCCGTTTATCCATTGAAACCACCGGGACACGGAATAAATTAGTCCGTTTATCCATTGAAACCACCGGGACACGGAATAAATGTGTCCGTTCACCCATTGAAACCACCGGGACACGGAAAACAAATGTGTCCATTCACCCATTTAAATCACCGGGACACGGAATACATGTGTCCGTTTATCCATTGAAACCACCGGGACACGGAATAAATGAGTCCGTTCACCCATTGAAACCACCGGGACACGGAATAAATGTGTCCGTTCACCCATTGAAACCACCGGGACACGGAACAAATGTGTCCATTCACCCATTTAAACCACCGGGACACGGAATACATGAGTCCGTTTATCCATTGAAACCACCGGAACACAGAACAAATGAGTCCGTTCGCCCATTGAAACCACCGGACACGGAATAAATGTGTTTGTTTATCCATTGAATAGAATAGAATAGAAATATACTTTATTAATCCCCAAGGGGAAATTTGTTCGACACAGTAGCACCAATAAACTAAACAGACGAGAATAAAGATAAATATAAGAAAAAAAGAAAGAAAGAAAGAAAGAAAGAAAGAAACAGTGACTGAAACCACCGGGACCCGGAATAAATCTGTCCGTTCACCCATTGAAACCCCCGAGACACGGAATAAATGACTCCGTTCACCCATTGAAACGACCTGGACACGGAACAAATGAGTCCGTCAACACATTAAAATCCCCGGGACACGGAATAAAATGTGTCCGTTTATCCATTGAAACCACCGGGACACGGAACAAATGAGTCCCCCCCCCCACATTGAAACCCCCGGGACACGGAATAAATGTGTTCCTTTCAAATGGTCCATAACCAGATCGTCAGAGGAAACTTAAGGTCATTCAACTTTAAAACTACTTCCAGAACAATGTTGTTGACATTGTCTGCCTCGCTTCTCTTGTTCTATGGCCTCCATTGTTTTATCAACATCTGTCCTAGATTTCGTGGCTAACTTTCTGTCTGAGTACTCACGTGATCTTGGAAGTACTTCAGGCGGTCCTTGTACTTCTTACGCGCTTGGTGCATCCGGACCATGGACTGGATCTGAGGAGCAGAACCACGATGAAACCTCCAGCTGGGTTTCAACTGAACGACAACGAGAACATCTCCCATGTCAAACTCTGTGATAGTAACTTATATAGTAATATAGTCATTTATTGTAAAAACTAAAAATTATTCGACTACAAGACTCGAACAATCAGATCAGTGAGTAAATCTTACTGAAACATAATTGAATGTATGAGACGATAAGATAAGTTCAAGTAAAATAAGGAAATATAAGTAAGAATAAGTTAGGACTTGGTTAAATCTTCAACACAAAAAACAATACAATATAAACATACAGTATATGAACAATAGAATAACTATTAAGTGTAAAATCAGTAATTTAAATCGCAATAAGAGTAATGTCAACGAACATAAAACAAACAAACAATAAAGAAGTTTAATGACAATATGTAACGCAAGAGTAAACATGTGAGTAAGTGAAACGACCACAGGGTCCAATAGGAGTGAGTAACATAGTTGATGATGTCATAATCTGGTCATAAGGGGGTCACCTTGACGGCCTCGGCGCTGTGGTCCTCCAGGTACCGCTTCCTGTCCTTGAAGGTCTTCCTCTGCTTGTGGCCCTTCCAGTGCGCCTGAGGACAGAGAGCCCGTCAGCGGGGGTCTGGGGGGGGGGGGTCCTGAGAGCAGGTGTCGTGTCCGGTGTGCCGGTGCAGCTCACCTGTATGCAGGTGACGGCGGGGTCCTGCGACTGCAGGAAGTTCTTCCTCTCCTTCTGGCCGTTGCGCACCATGTAGCCGCGGCAACGCGCCTGCAGCCGGGCGATGAGGCTCTCGTTGGCCAGCCACAGCTGCTCCCGGTTGTAGGCCGTGGTCACGCCGGAGACCACCGACTAAGGGGGGGAGGGGAGGGGACACACACACACACACACACACACACACACACAGTTAAACGCTCCACCACATTGATGAGTAGACCAACAGAAGCCCCTGTGTGTGGCCCCGCCCACCTGGATGTCCTCCTTGTTGAGCTGCGTGTTGTTCTGCAGGAAGGCCTCCGGCTCCACCCAGGTGCCCTCCTGGCTCTGCAGGTTGTAGTAGTAGTTGTGTCCGCCCTTCACCCAGTGCTTCACCCACACGCCGCCATTGTCCCCTGGAGCAACAAGGAGCAATAATCAAAGATTATCATTTTCACACCTGGAAAAAAGTCAATGTCCGTTAAATTGTCCGCTACATTTAGAAGATTTCCACATGGAAATATTCTAAAAACGGCGTTCAATTAAACAGATTTTCTTATTTTGAGGCGTCTAAAGTACTTCAGCTCCATCTGCTCCGGTGACACTGACAATATGCACACACATATTAATAATAAGAATTCATAATATATACCTGGGCGTAATACAACAATGAAGATTAATTTCTAAAGATGTTCTGCTGGATATAGATATCTCTCTATATATGCACATATATATATAAAATTAAATATTACTAATAATAATATCAAATTAAATATTGTATTGATAATATATATATAATATATAACATTAAATATGATTAATAATAATACAAATAATATCTATAGAAGTTTATTATAAATAATTAACAATATATACCTGGATGTGGTCCAACAATTAAGAACAATTCTAAAGATGTTATATATATATATATATATATATATATATATATATATATATATATATATATATAATTAAATATTACTAATAATAATATATATAACATTACATATTGTATTAATAATATGTATAATATATAACATTAAATATGAGTTATAATAATAATATATATACACGTTTATTATTATTAATAATTGATAATATATTCAGATAAATTGATAATCCTTCTTTTTAGGCATCTGAAATACTCCCTCAGCAGAACTTTACTGCTGCAGTGAAACACTGTAACATGACACCATCAGGCTCTTCATACATCTCCAACAACAGTGAAACTGCGTCGTCCATCCCATAATTCCTCACCCTCGCCCTTCTTCCCGTCCTTGACCGTGGACAGGTCGTTCTGGTAGGTGCCGGCGCACTCCGACGTGACGCCGTACAGCGCCGCCCCGGGGTTCCTCAGGGCCGCCAGCGTCTGGGCCGCCTCGCCGCCGTCCACCGCCTCGTTCACGGCCTGGATGGACTGAGAGACTGCGGGCGCAGAAACAAACGAATGAGAACGGAGCGCCGTCCTCCTCTTCACCTTCACCTGGACGCCCAGGAGGCTCTGGGGTCACGTGTGAAACGGGAAGCGGGCGTTACACTGTAAGGCCTCCTCGGTGTCCTGGTTGGCCCGCAGGACGGCGTCCTGGATCTCATCCAGCCACAGCACAGCAGAGGGGTCCTGGGTCTCCTGGGGGGGGGAGACCATGTGATCAGACACACACACATACACACTCTTCCAATTCATCGTCATGGTTGTACGTCTTTGTTTTCTCCTCTAAATGCTGCAGCCTTAAACTAAAAGATAATCAGTTTGTTTTGTAATTCATTTAAACTCAGAAGAGAAGACATCACATCGCTCAGAAAAAGGAAAAATTAAGAAAATGTTTCCTCAAAGCCCAAAACGACGTCCAAAAACTCCATAAAGGCAGTTTAACTGTCACAGAGGAGATAATAAGAAGAAGATATATATATATTATCAAAACTGTCAAATTAATTTGATTGAATAGTCCACCAAATAACTTTTTTGGTCCAACATGTTTAGGAAAGCCTAAATAGGAGGGCGGACTCGTTTTAAGCTCTTAACTGCTCCTCCAGCTGCTGGAAATAAACGTGCCCATGACGTCATAGCAGCGTCATCTGCCAGTCAACATGCAGTGACGCCAACCGGCCACCAGGAGGCGGTCGCCGCCTACGACGGCTTCCTAGACTCGTTTTGGTTTCAGGCCTCCTTCAGTGTCCCGCCCCTCCATGGTAAGAGGAGGGGTGTGTGTGTGTGTGTGTGTGTGTGTGTGTGTGTGTGTGTGTGTGTGTGTGTGTGTGAGAAAGAGGTGGGCGGGACTGATACTCGATGTGGAGGAAGATTTCTTTGTGAAGGGAAGGAGGCTCAAACTCTGTATAGTAAACAGCTGGACCCGTTCACTATGTTTACACTTGGTCATATGTAATTGGGGTGTGTGTGAGAGTCAGTGTGTGTGTGTGTGTGTGTGTGTGTGTGTGTGTGTGTGTGCGTGTTTGTGTGTGTGTGTGTGTGAGAAGCAGGGGTGTGGTTGTCAGACACTCGGGCGTAGCTTGCTGGAGCTCATCAGATACTCATTCAGTTACAGCACATCATGGAAATAGGGGAAGTGAAGGCTGCTGGGTAATAACTGTCTAAACCCATGAGCTCATTCCTTTTGACTAGAACCCTGCGCTGCGAGGGGAGAACCATGTGACTTCCTGTGGATCCAGACCCGCTGAGCGGTGTTCATGGAGGTGTTTTACACCCTCGGACGTCTCCTCCTCTGACCTCTGACCTCCTGGAGGACCTCCTCTCCATCTTTGGGTCTTTCTCCTCTCAGCTGGGGAACAACCCGTGGAAGCCAACAGGAAGTCCACACGCGGCCCCATAACTACTTCCTGTGCCTTCAGTCAATTACCTCACACTGCCAACCAGCGGTGTGCGTGTGTGTGTGTGTGTGTGTGTGTGTGTGTTCAGCTTTCTGCCCTTTTATGGAAGCACAGAGTTGTTTCTTTGCCGTGACATCAGGAAAATAGTTTGCCTTTTTTTCATCCTTCCCTCCTGTTTTTACAATTGTGATTTTTTTCCCCTCATGATGCATTCAGGTTCTAGCCGACTTTTAAACCGGCAGCGTGGGCGTCGGCTAAATATGTTGGAGTCTCGGCGCGATAAGAGACTTCCCCTTATTTACACGGGATGAACCCCCGGAGAACCGCTCCATTCAGAACTCAAGACACAGAACAAACACACACACACACACACACACAAACACACACACACACACACACACATACACACACACACACAAAACCCCAACCAGACGTCCTGAGGCTCTCGTTTCATAACAAACAGAACGTTTATAAAACGCTGTTCCATGCGTCATGTGATCCAAATTAGCCTCAAAAGATGAACAATATTAATTTGAATTCATTTGATTATTTTTTGGTTCAGATAAATTGAATTGTTCCAATTAAATGGCTTTAATTTAAAAAAGTAATTAAAATACTGGCTTGTCGTCACTCTCACTATCTCCCACTTTCTAAAAGAGAGAATGCAACTTCACTAATTTAATTAAAATAGTTGAATAACTCATGTGTGCTGCAGTCTAACTGCCCCAGGTGCAGTCTAACTGCCCCAGGTGCCGTTTGCATAGCGCTCACCTGAGGCCGAGGCACACAGGACGATGCAAATCAAGAGGCGGAGAACCTTAACACCCGATCTCTGCAGGGCGACGAGCTCCTCGCGTAAAGAAGGGCGAGCGGGGCGTTCGCTGGTCTCACGTGAGCTTTCTCGCGGCGCGCCTCCAGCAGCTTGTCGTGGTAGTGCTGCGCCACGGCCGGGTCCACGTCCGACAGCTTGGCCGACGGGTTCTGCAGCATGGACAGGGTCTTGGCGGGGTCGCCCTCGTCCAGGGCCTCGTTGATCAGCCCGATGGCGGCGATGCCTGGAGGCGGGCGAGAGGACCACGGTGGGTTTCTTGAGGAGGGGGCGGGGCTTATCAAAGGGTCAATTGACCCCAAAAACTAAGACGAGACTAATCTGAGCTGAACCTCCGAGACTGATCTGTAACATGTTTAGTTTATATATTAAATATCTTGCATCAATAAATGTATTAACGCTAAAAACAAAGCTAGCTCCCGCTTTGGCCCACGCTTATTGAGGGTCGGCCAAACAGGATCTGGACCTGGACCAGAACCAGGACTAGGACCAGGACCAGGACCAGGACTTGGACCAGGACCAGCATTGTGATACATCTCAATGAAGAGAAAACACTACCGCCTTTGTCCACAGGGGGCGACAACTTCAACACAGAATGAGGTCCTCCGTTAGCACACATGCTATATTAGCTCTGATTTTCTCATTACCTATTTTGCTCTGACAGCTTGAGGGGGGGGGCTTAGCAAAGTGTCAAAACTAAACTGAACCACTTCCTCTTAGACTGATCTGTAATACATTTAGTTTATATATTAAATATATTGAGATACATCAATAAATGTATTAACGCTAAAAACAAAGCTAGCTCCCGATTTGGACCTGGACCAGGACTAGGAACAGGACATGGACCAGGACTAGGAACAGGACCTGGACCAGGACCAGTCACGGTGCGTCCCCATTATGAGACAACACTACCACTTTTGTCCACAGGGGGCGCCAACCTCAACACAAAATAAGGTCCTCCGTTAGCACACATGCTACTAAACGTCTCTACACATTTAGCATTAACTGGACGCCGTCTCTTTAAATCTCACGTTCGTGCTCCTCCTGCACCGCCAGGTTGACCTGGTCCACGCAGGCCTGGATGTCGTTCCAGGTGAGGAAGTCGCCGCCCTCCTCCCTGGCCGCCGCCTTCAGGAGCATCAGCGCATCCATGTACCTGAGGAGCACACGGCACGTCACACACGCCGCGGTGCGTTTAAGGAACACGGGGAAACCTCATCCACCCGATATCCCTTTCCCCCGCTTAAATTACGATGTTTAAACGCGAGGAAACTTAAAAAAAATAGGCGATCGACGAGTAGAAGCTTCATTGTGTCACGTCAAACAAAGTAATACACAGTGAATATTTAAACTTTTTATATTTTCATCTGTTACTTATTCAGTCTCTCTTTGGAACTCTGTGTGTGTGTGTGTTTGTGTGTGTGTGTGTGTGTGTGTGTGTGTGTGTGTGTGTGTGTGTGTGTGTGTGTGTGTGTGTGTGTGTGTGTGTGTGTGTGTGTGTGTGTGTGTGTGTGTGTGTGTGAGACCTCTGGGCGTAGTCCTCCTCCACGTTACTGAGGCCGGTGACGTTGCTGCTCAGCTGCCTCCAGAGCGCCGCTCGGTCCCCGGCGTCCATCGCCTGGTTCATCAGCACCACCGACGACAGCATCTCCACGGCAACCAGCAGCTCGGGGTGCGACAGCGAGCCCTGAGCCGCAAATTAACCATTAGCTACATATATATATATATATATATATATATATATGGTAATATATAAAATACAGAAAAATGACACGACTTTGCCAATAACCTTCTGGGTTTATTCGATTTTTTAAAGGTTTTTCAACTGTTGGTTCTTACTTTCATAATTATCTAAATAATACAAAATCTAATTATCTTTTTAATCTAAATAAAACTAATTATAAAACTCTAAAAAATGTTTTAATAATTTATACAAAATTAATGAAAATATGAAACAATATTTGCAATTAAATATGAAACAATATTTGCATTAAATATGCGCGTAATGTAGATCACGTGACTTCATGACCACGCGACCCTGTGACCTCGTGACCTCGTGACCTCGTGCGGTACCTCGGGGCTCTGCTGCTGCAGGCTGAGCAGCTCCCTCTGGTAGAGGTCTGCAGCCCCGGGGTAGACCTCCGGCAGCTGGGCGTCGGGGTTCATCAGCTCCTCCACCGTCGTCTCCGGCACGCCGGCACGCACGGCGCCGTTGATGCGCTCCACCGCCTTCAACACTGCACACACACACACACACACACACACACAGGGTCAGTCCGAGGAGCGACTGCAGGCGTGGCGTCGGGGGAGGCCGTGGATGTGCGTACTCTTCAGGAAGCCCTCCGCCACCCCGTTGGCCACGTCCACGCCGCCCTGCAGCTCGTCCCGGGTCAGCGCTTCGCCCGGAGACGCCTGGCGGGGGAGAAGTCGTGATGAGGTCGCGGGAGCAGACGGACTCGTGCCGTTCTCTCCGTGTTTTGCACGCCGCTCCGCTACCTGGTCTTTGTTCTCGCGGTCCTCCTGCAGCTGCTTCAGGTACCAGCCTTTGTTCTGGGGCTGCAGGTTCTGGACCCCCACGGCCTTCAGGGCCTCGTACAGCTTGTCCTCGTCGCCGCTCAGCAGCGCCTGCTCCGCCGCCATCAGGGCGCGGCTCACTGCGGGGGGCAGAGAGAGAGAGACGGTGACCACCGAGAGCGCCGCGATGACCGAGGGGCCACGAACGCGTCACGGGACTCACCGTTGACCTGGTTGACGTTGCCCTGGATCTCGGCCTGCGTGAGCAGCTCGTCGTAGATGTCTCGCTCCGCCTCGGCGTTCTCCATCTGCTGCTCGGCCAGAACGAGACACAAGAAGATATTATTAAAGATATGAGCTTACAGGTTAAAATGATATCATATATATATTAATATATCATATAATATATCAATGATATCATATATATATTAATATATATATACACACATATATATATATATATATATATATGCGTCCTCAGGATTTAAATGAAAAGCTTCGTACCCGCTTGCGTGAGCTGGCCACCTTCTGGCCCTTGGCCTGGTACAGCGTGTCGTGGTACTGGCGAGCGGAGGCCGGGTCCAGGTGGACCAGCATGGCGTTGGGGTTCTGCATGGCGGCCACCGTGCCCTCCGGAATGCCCTGGTCGATCGCCTCGTTGATGGCGATCACGGCGGCGTGCACTGAGGAGGCGGCGAGGAGATTACAATATTAGTATCAACCGACAATGAACTTTGGGACGTTTTAAGAGACCTGTCAATCACCTGTAGCCCCGCCCCTAAAGCTGCTTTATGGTCTGTGTGACTCTAGATGACCATAAAGTATAAACGATGACATCATGCTGTATAGAAGAAGACTTGAAACTAGAGGCTGATACATAAACTCATGTTTACATGTTTACTGAGGGAATACATCAAGAGAAGTAGAGTCACTATAGAGACTTCTATACAACCAGAGGAGTTACCCCCTTGTGGTCAGGAGAGAGAAGTAGAGTAAAGTACATTGACTTCCACAATTAAGTCTCTTGTTTGTAGACTTTCAACAATAAACTGATGCAGGAGGATGGAAAAGTCTTATTCTTCAAACAGTTGATATATCCCCAACAAATAAATATGTCTGGATGACTTTGCTTTAGTTATGACTGCATGGATCAATTTAGGCCCCGCCCCCTCTCACATGCAGCTTCATCCACCGACAGCTCATTGGCCAGAATGCCGCCGATCTTGCTGAAGGCGGGCATCTGGATCCCGTACTTCTCCAGCTCGCTCTTCATGTTGTCGATCTCCTCCTCTGAGAGAAGACGGAGCAGAAGGAAGACATCAACGCACGGAGCAGAGGAGGAGGAGGTGGAGGAGGAGGAGGAGGAGGAGGAGGAGGAGGAGGAGACAAACCATTCCTGGCTCAACTGACAGGAAAAGCTCCACATATACGAATGCCTTTGATGTTTCCAGCAGAACGAGGAGAACAGACGGACTCACCGGTGAACGCTACTTTTCCATACAGGTCCTGGATCTGAGGGGCCAGGCCCAGCTTGAACAGGTAGAGGCTGAGAGACGACAGACATGAACATGAACACATGAACACAAGAAGACATGAACATGAACACATGAACACAAGAAGACATGAACATGAACATGAACACATGAAGACATGAACATGAACACATGAACACATGAAACCATGAACACATGAAGACATGAACATGAACACATGAAGACATAAACACATGAAGACATAAACACATGAAGACATGAACATGAACACATGAAGACATAAACACATGAACATGAACATGAGCACGTGAACATGTGAACACATGAACACATGAACATCAAAGGACCATGGCAGTGTCGATGGTGGACAAACAGGACGAGGGCAGAAACAAAGCTTTTGACACACTGCTGGTGTGAGTTGAATATTCAGAACTGCCCTACAAGCTAAATGCTTGAGGAGAGAGAGAGAAGTTCAAAGACCGGCAGGTCGGCGTGGACATCTGAGCGCTGCCCTGTCCTTAGAGAGGAAACAGACGTTGTCTCCGTGTGAAGCTGCAGGTCATGAACACATCGACGGGTCGCGTCTTCAACCAGGAGTCAGATAAGAGATGGAGCTACGGCGGGGAGCCACCTGTCAATCACCTGAAGCCCCGCCCCTAAAGCTGCTTCATGGTCTGACTATTAATGACCATAAAGTATAAACGATGACATCATGCTGTATAGAAGAAGACGTGAAACTAGAGGCTGAGACATAAACTCATGTTTACATGTTTACTGAGGGAATTCATCAAGAGAAGTAGAGTCACTAGATAGACTTCTATACAACCAGAGGAGTCGCCCCCTGGTGGTCAGGAGAGATAATGCAGCTTTAACGCATGGGGCATATACTTCTATACAACCAGAGGAGCCGCCCCCTGGTGGTCAGGAGAGATAATGCAGCTTTAACGCATGGGGCATATACTTCTATACAACCAGAGGAGCCGCCCCCTGGTGGTCAGGAGAGAGAATGCAGCTTCAACGCATGAAGCATAGACTTCTATACAACCAGAGGAGTCGCCCCTGGTGGTCATGAGAGAGAATGCAGCTTTAACGCATGAAGCGTATACTTCTATACAACCAGAGGAGTCACCCCTGGTTGTCAGTGGAGATAATGCATTTTGAACACATGAACCATAGACTTCTATACAACCAGAGGAGTCTCTGTGGCATGTGGATGTTACTGCTCTGTGTTTGGGCCACTCACACAGCGAGGGCATATGAATACACACATATATATATATATAAAAATAACACACACACACACACACACACACACAGAGCCCTCCTCTCATAAACTCAACACTCCGCTCTGTGTTCTCTGTGAATGAATGAGGAATTCATGGAGGAGGAGGCGGAGCCTACCTGAGCGCATGTATACAGTAGATGCAGCGTGGCATGTTCTTTCTGTCATAGATGTCGGTGGTTTCTGGGTAGAAGATCTGAAACAAGCGGGGACACGGATCAGAGGGAGGGGGGGAGGGGGGAGGGAGGGGGGGAGGGGGGGGTATCGGCCCGCCGGGCGTGTCCCGACACGGCCGTGATTGAGGGTTAGTCGCTGCGATCAGAGACGCCCTGGCAACGCGGAGCGACACGCCGCCGTTCAGCCGGAGCGTCGGGATCATTTCACGACGACTTTCAGAGGGAACGCTGCGGAAAGTTCTCAGGAAAACTTTTACTGGAATAATGTTAATGGCTTTTACTCGGAAAAGTCAATATAGAAAAAAGGTATTAACCGAACAATAAGTCACGTCTCTAGTGGAGTTCAACACAATGGATGTTTCTCAAGTATCTGCCCCCCCCCCATGATTCATATACTTGAACTTTAACCAATACAAACACATTTAAAAGATAAACATTTAGTTTTCCCATGTGAGATCTGAGTAGATCGATGTCATCGTTCTCCGCTAGTGGAATCGTAAAGAAAAAACAGATCTGTGACCAATAACTCAACGTTTTGTTTCTTTATAAAATACATTCATAAACAGTTCGTAACACGATTCTTAAATCTCATCTTATTTCTGACGATACCAAAACGTTTCTCAGTTTTCTCAGACGTGTTGAAGTTAACCGACACGACAGGAAGTCGGCGTGACTCTTCTGATCCGCTCCTTCGCGGCTTGAGGTCGAACGAATCAGTTAAAAGAACAAAGAACAAGACATGTGTAGTTGCCGGTTTGAATCCCCCCCGGTAGCTCACCTTGGGCAGCCCCTTCTCCGACATGGCGTTCAGCCACTGGATGACGTTGTCCGTGTGCCGGAAATGGAGCCCGGTGGCCTGGAGGAGGAGAACTGAAGTCAGGACGGCTCTTATTCTCAACCTTATTCTCAATTTACTTCAGTCCTCGTTCACCGGTGGAGTCTCATTGTCTCATTGTTCTACGTTTACTTTGACTCGGATCTGTTTGTTACCTGTTGCACCTGCTACCAACAGCTAGCTTACTAGCTAGCCGGCGGCTACTGTCGGGCTAGCCGTCTCCCTCCCATAAGACCCATAGAGCGTCTCCAGTTTGTGTTCCTTTTCTTCTGCTGCCAACATGTCTGTCTGTTTGTCTGTCTGTCTGTCTGTCTGTCTGTTTGTCAGTGTCTCTTGTCCCCATGTAAAGCGTCTTGCTGGATTCAGAAAAGCGCTCCATAAGTTTGAATTATTTATATTACCACCACCAGGTCGTGACTCAAAGTCCTGCAGCGGACCTGCAGCAGGGTTAGGGTTAGAGGTTCTCCGAGGTTCTCCGGAGGTTTCTAGAACCTCAAACGCCTCACAGTTCACCTCAGAACTCAATAATGGAGATTTAAATGTTTTTTCTGACAGTTTTGTCTTTCAGAAAACCTGCCGGAAGGGTTATAAAACTCCTCTGGATCTCGATAGGAGAGGAACGTCCTTCAGACCCAGCGCCTTCACCTGAGGACTAAAGCCTGGACACCTGATGAACTGATGGCATCAAAGCCCGGATCAGATGTGCTGCGTTCTTTTCCCGTGACTCGGAGCTGCCTGAAGGAGGCGTGGTCACCTTGTAGCGTGTCTGCTCGCGGTCGTAGATCTTCTTCAGGGAGACGGTTTTGGGGGCGAAGAAGTTGCCCAGTTTGGCCAGATAGACGCCGTTCCTAAGCCCCTCCTCCAGCTCCGTGGTGGGAGGCAGCTCCTCGTCCAGACACGCCTCCATCCACCTGCAGAGAACACACACACACACACACACACACACACACATGAATATCAACTCTAATGATCCGTTTCATGTGAACACCTTTGTTCGACTATGTGCGGTCCGACTACGATCCGATTAACACACTGGATAACTCGATCCGATCCGGTTGATAATCCGACTATCGTGGCATGTAGCGGTGAATTGGATTAGGAACCGGACTTTACGTTGTATCACACAAGTTGTAGGGTTCTCAAGCCTCACGCATTGAGCGTGAGACTCACGCATTTCGGTCTTAACTCCCGCCACACATCGTATTTCTCACGCTGAAAAAAGCATGCAAACATGAGCTGGCCCCGCTGCCATCACGGTGGAGAAATCAAGCGCTCCCTGGAGTTCTGCTGTGAGGTGCCACTTATCAGTCAATCAAAAAAAGGAAATGGGCTACACAACAGCCAATCAGAAAAAAAAATATCTGTTGTATCCGGGTAAGATTTAATCCAGCAACCAATGAACCAACGTCTTCAAAACTTGAGCCCTGGAGTTGTAATGAAAACAGCGCCACCTGTGGTATCGGAGGTGACATGCTTTCAGCCAATGATTCGAATTACTCACTGCCATGTATATTGGGATATTAGCAGATTCCCCAAAAGATAGCATAGTCCGACTAAAGCAAGATTAGAATTATACCACCATGTAACCCTAACACAGCGAGGGAACACAACACTTACAGACACGGCTTAAGGGAAGATTAACGTTTTTTTATTGGAAATAGAAAGCGTGAACATGTTATAATTACATTTATTGACTTTTCTTCACCTCCATTTCCACGAGGCTCAACTTCCTGTTGATGTACAGACGTTACACTCCTACAGTCTGTAACTGTATAACTAGTGCACCGTCTGCACTCTTCAGAACACACATACACACACCACCACCACCTCCTCCTCCTCCTCCTCCTCCTTCTCCTCAGCGAGTTCCCAGCATTCCTCATGTGTGACATTTCATTTATTTTAGGTCAACCAGTCACATTCCTGCAACAGAGGAGACACCGAGTAAAAACAACTACAAGCAAAGCCATAAATCTTAATGACCTTTTATTACCGTTTTTTCCTGCATAGAGCCTGAATGCACCGCTGGCGGTGATTAGCTCTCTGCTGTTCAACATGTATTTGTTTGTGGGTTTTCCTTTGATGCGCGGGCCCGACTGACCCACAGCTAAGCCCCGCCCCCTGCGGCGACACCGTCAGGCTGTCAGAGCTGCGTTACCATGGAGACCGCACTGTCACCCACCGGACCACCCGAGGATATACGGCTTCATCTCAAGTAAGAAAGAAGACGGGTCTAATATATGCGTTTTAAGTATATATCCATACCACGCAGTGATTGGCCAGTCTGTGTTTGAGGGCGGGACTTAGCACTTAAGTGTTCTTACTCTACTTTGAGAACTAATTGGTATGAGAAGTCCAGATAATCTACTTTCTCTACCACGCCGGTTTGTTAAATCAGCTTATTTAAATTAAATATTTATTCCTGGACTATCAGAAGTGCTTTTAATCCACTGTGGTAGTGATTGTGTGTCTTTATCGTTGAGAACACGTCGCCTCCTCCTCCAAACATCCGCGCGACCTCGAGGGTATCAGATGAGGTCACACACGGCGCCGGCTTCCCATCAGGAAACGCTGCTGCAGCCAGAAGGGTTGTCAGGCAACAAGGTTAATCTATCCTGGGCGAGATTAAAAGATTCCTTTCTTCCTCTCCCCCTCACACACACACACACACACACACACACACACACACACACACACACACACACACACACACACACACACACACACACACACACACACACACACACACACACACACAAACACTAATGTGTGTGTGTGTTAGTAGCTTTCTCTATTCTTGTTGGGACATTAGGGGTCCCCGTAAAACACACTGGCGCCCACGGCGCGGCCGGCGAACACGCAGCTGAAACAACTTCTCTGCCAGGAAGTCGTGACACGGGGTTTCCAGACAGGCCCTCCATTGAGCCCCCCCCACTCCCACTCCCACTCCACAGCAGTGAAAGGCCCCATAAAGACCCGCTCACTAATGGCCCTTTCATCAGAGGCGACACACCCTTTTTTTCTCTAGGCCAGTGTAAACAGACACACCCTCCACCCTCACCTCCACCCTCACCTCCACCCTCACCTCCACCTCCACCCTCCACAGGCTGGAGGTGATTTCGGCGACCGAGATGCGTCACGTTGCGTTTATTGCGACACCGACGCCCACGAACCGAGAGACTCAAAAGTGAGAGTGTGTAATTACTGATGATGCAGCGTATACTCAACTTGTTCTTGAAAAAACGTGTTCAGTGAGGTCACAGTGCGACCTTTGACCTCCACTTCTAATCGGTGCAATCTTGAGTCCAGGTACATGTTTGAGCCGTACAGAAACGACCTCCTGAGGCGTTCATGGGACCACGGAGCACAACGCTACGACGCAGGGCTGCAAACGGATCCACGGTAAACATGTGATGTGCGTCAAATCATCAGATTATAAAAGGTTAAATGTAAAATCGGGGGAAATGCCACCAAAACGGCTGCAGATCCAACATCGGCAGCAGTTGAGGAAGTTGAGGAAGTTAAGGAAGTTCATTCTTAGAGGATCAAGTGAGGCGATAAAAAGGGAACCACCAAACAAGCGTTTCGATCCTGAACCAGAACTACTGTAGACCCGTATTGAACTACAAAGCGTTTTTTTTCACGACAATCAGGCTTTTGGTTTTCACGGGAGGAGCAGGAGCACCGTGTGATCAGAACTACGTCTCTACATCAAAGACCATTGGAGGGCGCCGCAGGAAGCCGAGGAAACGCCGCGGGTCGCGACCCCGTCTCCTCCCGGCGCCGGCAGGAAGCGGGAAGTGGCGGCGCCGGGTTCAGGGGTCGGGCTCATAGGAAGCCGGCGGAGTGGAGGTCGCTTCCCTCCTGCTCCGAGTCCTAGAAAGTTCTGCACAGGGTTCCGGGTTCCCCCCTGAGTCACAGCATCAGCTGCTCTTGATGTTTGCGGCAGCGTAAGCCAACGGCCCTCACGCCTCGCCCGTCGGGGAGCGGCCCAACGGGTTCTCACCGCCGCGGCGTCCGGCGGGGGAACCACAAATCACGTGACCCGTCATCTCGGAGAGACGGAAAAAGACTTTCCATAGAATCAGACTGAATGTTGAGATGTTTCAACAGCATGTAAAGGACCACGTTGAGAAAGTCCTACAAAGTCAAATGTATGTTCCTTTTCATTCACAATAAAAGCATCGCTGCAGGAGATGTTAAAGAAACAGGAAGTAGACAATTACTCGTTAGTCATCCGGCTTAAAACAAGTCATTAATTTGTTGATATAAAAAAGGAGTGAGGAGCTTTTCTCTGCATTACGTTTATGAACTGAAGACTTTGCTGTTTGTGACGTTTTTGGAAGTTTACTAAAAGGTTTTCCCACATGATTCTCTGCAACTATTGAGGGTCGACTGGGGAACACTTTGCATCTTCTAGAGTTAAAATACATAAATCAGATTTTACTTTGAGACAAATTAAAGTCAACAATGTTAGATGGAGACACTACCACTTTAGTCCACAGGGGGCGACATAACCAACACTACCACTTTAGTCCACAGGGGGCAGAACCAACACTACCACTTTAGACCACAGGGGGCGACATAACCAACACTACCACTTTAGTCCACAGGGGGCAGCAGAACCAACACTACCACTTTAGTCCACAGGGGGCGACATAACCAACACAAAATAAAAGCTCCTCTTTGTTGCTTTAATGAAGTTAATAATCTCTATTTCCAGAGCTCGTAGCTTTGGTTAAAACCTTGAAAACAAGTTGGTCCATAGTCACGACCGACGAGCCTCATCATGAAACCTTTAAGCGAGGCTCAGCCAGCAGATGAACCGCCTCCACTGGAGCCTCAGTTAAGCCAAGGGAACCCCCCCCCCTCCCCTCCCCACTTTACACAGATACGCATTCTCCACAACACAAGTCCGACCAGAAACACACAAAGGAGGGCCAAAGTACATTATGCTAATTGTACACAACAATGCCCTGTATCGTGTTCCCCCCCCATGCCCCCCCCACACACACACACAGACACACACCCCCCTCCCCATTATAAATGAGTGAAAGCTGAAAAGGAGGAAGTGTGTGTTTTACAGAATATCTGGAAAGGCGAATCATGTGTGGTGAGCTCTATCTGGCAGCAGCACAACGTCGAGGTACAGATGCTATTAAACACAAACGCACACACACAAACGCACACACACGCACACACACGCTCACACACGCCCACACACGCACACACACACACACACACTTTTCTGTTTCCTGTTACCCGCCCACCTCTCCCATTGTGACGAGTCTAATTAAAGACGGGGTTTTAAGAGCCGTCTGGTTCGGACCCAGCGAGCGCTCACAAAGCACAAAGAGGGGAAGAAGGATGGAGAGAAACCAGGAGAGAAAAGAGAAGAGGCAAACACACAGAGAGAAAGAGAAGGAGAGAAAGGAGACGGAGAGCCACGAGGTCCATGTCATGCTTTGCTGCCGCCGAGCCGCTCCAGACGTCATCTTCAGATTCTACCAGACAATTCATTCATTATCTTTGGGGTTATTCATTCACGTCACTATATTTATAGAAACTTTCAAAATAAAAGCCCTGGACATATCGTATTTGCACGGGAGAGTTTTTCTTTTTCTTTTCTCGTAACTAAAGATCCGAGCAGCCGGGTCTCTGCAGATTAACAAACTCACTACGATGAGGTAATCGTTTTAGTTTTTTGAGGATAACCCTCAACATTGTGACTTTTACGTTCCTCTAATCTTTCACAGTTCTCAAATTTGAGGATCTGCTGATTTTGTTAATTTTTAATGTTATTAAAACTGATCGTTGAGGCACATTTAACCCAGAGGGACGTCGTCTTCTTACAAACGGAGTCATTAGTTCACATGGACATATAGTTGATGAATTAAACGCTGACGTGAAAGCTGAATGCGTCCTAAGAAGTCCTACAAGCTCTATCATTCATTTTCTTTTAGTGACATTATAATCATGGTTCATGAAAGTTTTAATAATGATCTAGACATATAATCCACCACATGTGCTGCAGTCTCCATTATGTTGGTAGAAACGCCCTCTCCTTACCGAGAGCAGACTGTTAATGGCTGTGACCTTTGACCCCAGAGGCAATCCTACAGGATCATTAACAATCACATCCGACCAGCCGGGGTCAAACTGGGCAAATATTAAGAAATCCAGCCGGGAGAGTGTGTGTGTGTGTGTGTGTGTGTGTGTGTGTGTGTGTGTGTGTGTGTGTGTGTGTGTGTGTGTGTGTGTGTCATCACCGTGACGGTTTCAAAGCACTGATCCCAGACCCGTGACGGATTTCCAAAAACCGGAAGAGTAACTTGCGGCGTCGTGTTTCACAGACGGCCAGGTGAGAGTCAGTGAACGGGGCGGGGCCTCTGCGGAGGGGGCGGGGCCTCTGCGGAGGGGGCGGGGCCTCTGCGGAGCGCCCATCCCTCTCCCTTTCATTCCCACATTCTCTGCTGTTGACACTGTGACTCAGGCCAGAGATCTGGCAGGAAATGTTTACACAGCCACCGGAAACACGGCCTGCAGCGCTGCAGACCTCGAACGCACCGCGGTCACACCGGAACGTAAAGTCTCGGTGAAACGTAACCGTTTTCTTATCCCAGATATTCACCGCTTATTAAATACTCCACATTGTGATTATCATACAGTTACAGTCTTGCAGTAGATGGACTGTAAAGTTCACTTATTGCTGGAGAAGCTTAATGTCACTAAAATGTCTTAATCCTTAAATTAAAGCAAAGTACTACTAATTACTGTAATTTGGATTACAATAGGTTACTATGTTCCTCCTTTACAGTAAATATACAGTAAATTGTACATTATATTGCTGGAGAAGCTGCTGCCACTTAAATGTTGTGATTACAGTCATTTACTGGAAAGGGTTTTCCAGCACAGGAATGTTGACCTCTACAGGTCACATGATCAGGGTACACATGTTGACCTCTACAGGTCACATGATCAGGGTACACATGTTGACCTCTACAGGTCACATGATCAGGGCTCTCTCACATGTTGACCTCTACAGGTCACATGATCAGGGCTCTCTCACATGTTGACCTCTACAGGTCACATGATCAGGGTACACATGTTGACCTCTACAGGTCACATGATCAGGGCTCTCTCACATGTTGACCTCTACAGGTCACATGATCAGGGCTCTCTCACATGTTGACCGATGGATTTCCAGGACTTTAAACCAAATGTCCATCACCAAACTGAACTCTCTGTATAAACATGAATAATGTAGAATATGTTGCGTGCTGATTGTGTACGCCGGCTTATATTTTGAGCGTCTTTCTTTAAAAAACACATTCATTATTTTAAACTCGGCCTAAATGATGTGATTATAACACATTTCCATGACTTTTCCAAAACTTTTATGATTTACGTTTTTTCCATGAGTTTTCCAAGCCTGGAAAATAACCATTTTAAAATTCCATGACCAGAACCAGAACATGTGGTCCACCTCACAGCCCGCTAACACGAGGACCGTCTGTACAGTCTGAGCCAGTTATCATCCACGGCCCCGAGGAATACATCTTCATGACTTTATGACCCCCCCCAGGACAGATGGTACCGCCCACATTGCTCGGCCCGTACCAAACACAAATGGAGGCCCGAGGTTACGCAACCTGCATTGCAGCAGCGGCTGCACAAGAAGTGTTTGGAAACTATTTGAAAACAGGAAATTACAAGCGGGCCGAGCCGGAGGAGGAGCCGTGTGAGGCAGAGCGACGGAGCGACCCACAGCTCAACGCCACTTCATCTGAGAGAGTCGAGGGTTGAGAGTCTTCGCTGCCGACTCGTTCACGCCTCGGCGTTGAGCAACGATTTAGACGAGTCATCTCTTTTTCCACACGTTGTGCAACACTTCTAGGAGAAATGTTTGCTTCCCAAGGCAAAAAAGATAGCGACAGTTTGCTTTAGAGAACAGGGATCATTATAATAATGATGAGTCATTACCCCCATAATCACATGCTTGCAAATATACTCAACGTGCTGGTGTCGATTTCAAAAGATTAGATCACAATGTAGTATTATCAGGGATATCAGCAAGATCAGAGTATATTACACCATATAAAGTTAACTATTTGGAGCTTGACCGCACAATAGCGTCGATCCATGGACCCTCCCTGAGTTAGCGGTTGGCGGTTAGCAGAGAGAGGAGGAGCATGACATTATTATTTGTGACTACAGATGAAATATAGCCTCTTAGCTAACTGGTACATTTACAGAAATGTTATTATTAATGTGCAAAGTCCCTCATCAAACAGACCAGAGTAAAAACAACAGGCGTTGCTATAACGCTGTTAGCTTAGCAGAACTGAGCTGCCAACAGCCGACTTTAACTAGCTAACGGTAGTTTTCCTCTCGCCCATTTTAAACAGATCTGTTGATTTTCTCTTCCTTTACCGTTACCCAGTATAAAGAGCCCATGTACTGGTGTTCATAGCTGCATGGAGGCACACAGACTACTTGCCCCGCACATTAATGTTGAGCCGATAACATCGCCACAACAGACTCCTCTGGAGGCTGCGAGCGAGATGAAAGCCCTTATCTGTCGTCTGAAGGCAGAGAGGGAGCGAGGATGAAAGACTCCTGCGTGATGGAGACGAGATAACACACGCTATCTCTGTTTGGGGAGGAGGATTCTCTCGCTCCGCCACCGACGGCTTTTTATAAAGCCGGCTTTAATTTAAGGGATTTATAACGACGCGCAGTCCAGCGCCGTGAGGGAAGATAACGAGGAGTTCTCTCTCCTTTGTCGGCCTGCAGCTGGAAAGTTGTAAAAGTCTGAATACTTCATGTCAAAGACACAGAAGTGTTGTTGTACAACATGAAGTACAACACATACACATTAAGTGTTGAAACCACGTGGTTTTACCTGTCATGTCCTTTAGGCCTTTACAACCAGATTCCTCACCGCATTTAAAAATGGTATTAAATGAAATGGAGAGCAACACAGACCTCAAAGACAGGTTGGAAATATTTAAAATATTGTTTAAACAAGAAATAAGCTCGTCCAATAATTTCCTTTCGCCTGGAATAAAATGATGAAACTAGAAGGGGCACCCGGTAGAGTGCATACCTTCACATATCACAAGATTGGGCATTAAATGATGAACATATTGGCATTAATTGCATGCCAATTGGATAACAATGGGTAAAAATAAGATGTTGACCTTTTCGTGACCTTGACCTTTGACCCGACCGATCCCAAAATCTAATCAAATGGTCCCTGGTTAATAACCAATCATCCGCCCAAATTGCAGGCGATTCAGTTAAATACTTTTTGACTTATGCGAATAACAATAATAATAATAATGTCTTTTCTTGACAACCGTGAGCGCTAACAACTATTATTCATGAAGTTATATGTTCTACATCCTCCAGTCTTACATAAACAGAGAGACTATAAACAAATTACATTGAAGATAATTCTCCCTACACTAGATTTGGTTCTTATCTTCCTAAAAATTAAAATAAATAAATAAATAAATAATAAATAAAATAAAAAAAATCATATTTCTGGCTGAGTCCCTCCACCGCCCGGCCCCAACATGTTGCTTTTCAGTATGCAGAAAAAGCTGAATTGAACCCAAACTGACGGCAGCCATGTTTGTAGTTTCCGTTGTTTCTGATAACCGTGGCTCGGGAGGCGGTCTGAAGGGACTCGGCAGCGGTCCGTCTCCCTTCACGGGAGACGAGCTCTCAGGGCGCCGGTTCCAGTTCCAGTTATTCTTCCGCTCAGTCGCATGCAAATGGGAATTTAAATTAAAGTATTTGACATACAAACGTCAGCACCTTCTTCCACGGTTCATTCTGACCAGTTAGACTGAAACACAGGGTTACGACTCATGTTGAGCGATGGGCTTCCAGGACTTTTAACCACATGTCCACGAACAAACTGAAATCTTGGTTCATGCATGAAGAAGTGAGAACATTTAGTATTTAAACTGTGAATTCCAAAGCATACAGTAAACATTAAATGAAACAAATAACAAGCAAACTTTCCAGTTACGGTGCGTTCACTTGCAACGCGTAAAAAAAGAAACTGCGCCGCCAGTATGAGAGCGTATGCCGGCTAATATATTGAGCGTCTTTTTTTCTAAAACATATTCATTATTTCAAACTCTCCGTAAATGACCATGTGAATATAACAAAATGTCAACGACTTTTCCATAACCGAACGAACCCTGTAAACATCTCTTCCCAGGGAGTCACGTGCATTTAGAGCATTTGGTTTTAAAAACAAAATTATTAAAATAAAAAAATACTTTCAAGACCATCAATTTACAAAAAGTGCATTTATTCCATTTCTTAGAGGCCTTAGTTTAGAGGTTGTTAGTTCCTGAAGGTCTTAGTCTAGAGGCCGTTAGTTCCTAGAGGTCAGTGTGTCAGTTTATTTTAGTTCAGTATTTTATTTACTTTGTACTTTTAGTGTATGTTCTCGTGCTTTTATGTTGTGTGTGATGTCAGAAACCCGAAACTACCGGATAGCGTTTTGTTGTGCGTTGATGCGATGGAGGGAGTGTGCAGTTAGCAGCGAGCACGGATCAATAAACAGACGTTATAGGAGAACATGTCCGACGGCATTCCCAGAGATGCAAGAGGAGAACGACTCAGTCGAATGCACAGAATGTGAGTTTAGAACCAGCATCATCACTGACCTTAAAGAGACAGTACGGACAACGTTGACGACACCAACATGTTAGGTTGAGGCGACACAACAACGACACATTATCTCGTATTTGAGAAAGCAATAAAAGACAAAACCGGTCGTCGATCATTCAAATCCGGCGCGATGGCCTCAGACGTTCCTCTGGGTCCGGAGGGAACATGAAAATGAGAACGATAACAGAGTTTGCATCCGAGAGCAAGGGACAGTGTGTGCGTTCAGGTTGTCTGAGCGAACACACACACACACACACACACACACACACACACACACACACACACACACACACACACACACACACACACACACACACACACACACACACACACACACACACACACACACACACACACACACACACACACACACACACACACACACACACACACACACACACACACACACACACACCTGTCAGAGGCATACCCATCATACCAGTGTGCATCAACACACACTCCCAGCATTCCTTCCTCTCCCCCGCCCCACATGCGTGTTCTCAGAACACAGCACCGAGTGTTCTCCAGGTGGACTCTACAGCGAGGAGCTCGTTGCTATGACAACGTTTATACAGTCAAAGTTGATCCCTGCGTCGGTGCTTGGCGTGAAGATGTCGGCCATATTGGATTGTTTACATTCCTCCTGATGCAAATTTAAAAGATTCAGGAATGAATTCTGTTTGTTTTTGTAGTTCATCGTCTTGTTGAGTGAAAAAAACAGAGTGTCATGTTACTGCTGCTAGTACTACTATTCCTACTACAACTAGTACTTCTACTACTAGTACTACTATGAATGCAATACTAATGTTACTACTGCTGCTAGTACGACTACTACTAGTACAACTGCTACTAGTACTGCTACTGCCACTACTATTGCTACTAGTACTGCTACGTCTAATACTAGTGCTAGTACTGCTACCCCTACTAGTTCTGCTACTAGTACTACTACGAATGCAATACTTCTGTTAGTACCACAGCAGCTTGATGGGAACACAACTTTAACATTATTATTATAAAGTTATTGAAGAAGTCCTCCTGAGAGCCGTGACGTGTTCCCGCCTCCCGTCATCTGCTCCCGCCCTCATCCGCCCAACGATCATCCTACGAGCAGTTCTCAGGGGGCCTGTCTGAGTCTGGTGATGTGGCGGGAAAAGTTGAGTCATGAACATGAAGGACGTGGGCAGAGAGAGTTTCACGGCGGATTGTAACGCGAGATATTCCAACGGAACAAAAACGGCTTTAACAATAAAATGAAGAGGAGAAAAAAAGGCTTTTATTTTGGCGAGTTCAGAGACCGACCGTCGCTTGTGAAATTCTTTTCCGGGAACTTCCTGGAGATCAGAGACGGCCGGCGGCCACGCGTCAGGCGAGGTGAGCGGACGGGCCGACGTGCGCTCTAACACCGGAACCGGTCGCTATGACAACAGAGGCTTTCTGTGGCAACAGTGGGAAACACCGCCTGAGTCACTTCCTGTCACGCTCTTCCCTTCCTCTTTCTGTGTGCGTGCGCGCGTGCGTGCGTGTGTGTGTGTGTGTGTGTGTGCGTGTCCTCAACCACTTATCCACCAATTGCAAATAATTAAAAAGAAAGTGATAATTATAAAAGTTTTTTTGAAGTGCGCAGATTTTAAAAAGTTACGCTCTGCGATGACATCGTCGTTATTTTATCGCCTCTCATCAGAAGTTGAAAGTTGTGAAACGAGAGCGTCGCCTGGCGTCTTCTTCTGCGAAACCGTCAGGTGAGCGTCCTGGTGAGCGCCACCAGACCGGCGCCACGCGAGAGGAACGCTCGCCTCTTGACGCCGTGATGGCTCCACCAATTACACGTAATTATGTTAAGTTAACTGAACCGGCACGTTGTCACGCCAACAAGACGGGTTCCAACGGAGAGACAGAAAGAGGTGAAGATGTATTTATATCTTTGTCTCTTCATAGCGAGTCCGGCTCCCTCTCTTACCGCTTGGCCTCCTCCAGGTGACACAGGTACTCGTAGGCCATGTTCTGCTGCCGCTGCTCGTCCATCTCCTCCGCCGTGAGCCGCTCCACGCCATCCAGGACGGCTGGGACACGACAACAACAACAACAACAACAACAACACCAACAGGAATGAATGAATGAATGCAAGCAACACAAGAGAAGATGCAGTGGCTGAATGTGCAGAACAACTGATGAGAGGAACCCGGCCTCCTCCATGAGAGAACCGTGAACACGAGAGGAACCCGGCCTCCTTCACTAGAGAACCGTTAACAAGAGGAACCCGGCCTCCTTCACCAGAGGAACCGTAAACACGAGAGGAACCTGGCCTGCTTCACCAGAGGAACCCGGCCTGCTTCACTAGAGAACCGTAAACACGAGGGGAACCCGGCCTGCTTCACCAGAGGAACCGTAAACAAGAGAGGAACCTGGCCTGCTTCACCAGAGGAACCCGGCCTGCTTCACTAGAGAACCGTAAACACGAGGGGAACCCGGCCTCCTTCACTAGAGAACCGTTCCCACCAGGGGAACCCGGCCTGCTCCCCTGTCGTCTCGTGCTCATTAAACGGATAAACAACAGAACAACAATGGGGGTCAGGGAGGTCACTGGGTCGGTTGCCAGATTCAAACCTGCAGAGAAATGTCCCCCACTGGAGTTCATCCTCATGATCCTGGAGGGGGCGTGTCTCGGGGTTGGGGGCGTGTCTCGGGGTCATGTCTCGGGGTCGGGGGCGTGTCTCGGGGTCGGGGGCGTGTCTCGGGGTTGGGGGCGTGTCTCGGGGTCGGGGGCGTGTCTCGGGGTCGGGGGCGTGTCTCGGGGTCGGGGGCGTGTCTCGGGGTCGGGGGCGTGTCTCGGGGGTCCTGTCACATCAGAGGTGGGCCTCTGGCCACGTCATCAACAGGTAAATCCTGATTCCAGCTGGGAGCCGGCCGCGGGCCTCTGTGTTCACAACACTTACACTAGGATTACTGAGCAAAATAAAAGATGGAGGACTGAGCCTCACGTTTTCTCCCGGAACAACGAGCTGCTCCCCGAGTTCAGAGGGTTCAGATCCCCGGGCGGTGCTTGTTGCGCGTTCACGGCTCAACTTCTGCACCGACACGATCCTCCACATTTCACCTTCATGCAACTTGTAGTTGTTTTAACTCGTTTAAGTTTCACGCGGCTTCCACCTCCACCTCCACCTCCTCCTCCTCCTCCTCCTCCTCTTCCTCGCGCTGCTTTACACGTTTAAACTAACGCGGAAGTCTCGAGGAGCCATGCTGTCACCGCGAACACCGCCAGAAACCCTCAAGTTTCTGTGCACGCGCAGCGGAGCCCCGCCGGTCCCGGGTCAGCGGGGCCGAACATCTCCAGGACATACACACACACACACACACACGCGCGCACACGCACACACACACGGGGTAACTCACAGCCGTATCTCGGCCGCAGCCCGTCCGCCTCGTCGCTCGTGGACATCCTCCTGTCGGCGCCTCGAGTCAGACTAACTTCTGTTTCTGGGGGACAGTTTGTTTCTCGAACTTTCCGGAGACTTCAATCAAAATATATTTTGAAAAGCATGAAGAACGACGGAAACCCGGGAGGACCTCTCGGCCCTGTAGTTCCTCCTCTGCGCAGCTTGGACTGGAGACTTCTTCTCTTCTTCTTTTCTTCTTCTTCTTTTCTTCTTCTTCTTCAAACCTCACTGATGTCACTGGGTGTGTTCTTCCTAATCCTGAAGTATGTGTTTCAGGAAGCGGAGCTCCGCGGCCTGCAGGGGGCGGCGGCCCGGGCCTGCAGCCGCGGCGCCCCCTGGCGGCCGGGGCAGGCAAGGGCGAAGGTGTGTGAGTGGGGGGAACTATAAAATAACATTTATTATTAATTGTTAAGTCAAAGTTAATTAAAATGAATTTGGAAATAATTATCTATTAATAATCAGCTACTTCAATTTCTCTCTATCTGTTTCTCTCTCTGTTTTTTTGTTTAAAAAAATAAGAACAAACTTAATTTAAACACTTTATATTGTATTTATTAATTACGTATGCTCTGTTTAATTTATTTAAATGCAATAAAAATATATTTTATATTCATGTGTCATATTTGTTATTGATTATAATTGTATATTATTTTCTGATAGAAAAATATATTTTAACTTTTTAATTTTAATTATGTTTTCGTATGCTCTGTTTATCATTTATTAAAATGCAACAAAAAAGACTAATGATGCGGGTGTGTGAGTGTGTGTAAATCTCTTCTGCTAACGACGTTTATCATAATGTAACTTTAAGTTCATGAGGATGTTTTATTTCATTAATAATAAATACAAAGTTTCATTTTTCCACATCAGATCTTCCTCCACTGAGTTACATTGAATTATTCTTTATTTATTATTGCATATATTCTCTGTTTTTGTTTAATAGCTCCAAAAACAATAAGCTTCACTTAGCATTTATATACATATATTTTAAGACATGCTAAAAAAACAGTAAATATACTTTAAGCAGAGTCAAAACAAATCTGACAGTATTCTGCTTTATGATATCAAGAGATATCCAACATTTCTCTTCTGCCTTTGACTCAAACACAACAACAACAACATTTTATTAATTTAATTAACTCACACGTCTAATAAGGTGATGCCTCATTGGCATATTGAATCAGGACTTTACAAAGTACAAAGTACTTTTTAAAGTCAGTAACTGAGAAGTGTCTACTTTAACGTGTTTCCTGTGATAACACTGATTAACTCATTAACTCTGATAACACTTTATAAATAATGTCTCCATTGGATTAAATTACGTGCTTAATTAGTTTGTTTTGCCATCTCGGGAGTTTGAGGAGTGAAGCCCTCATTTAAGGTCACGTGACCACGTGTTCATCCATTCTGTCCGGAGAGGATAAGATCAGATTGGTCGTCGGGTTCATTCACCTCAACACCTCACGGGGGCGGGGCTTACCGAGTCCGTATAAGAGAGCGTGCAGGTCCGGTGTGTGGAGCGAGACTTCCCGGTGGTCCTGCTGCGACCTCCTCCTCCTCCTCCTCCTCCTCCTCCTCCTCCTCCTCCTCCTCCTCCTCCAGCACCATGGACAGCTCCGGGATGCTGCGCGCGCTGCTGCTCGCCGCCCTGCTGTGCATCGCGTGTCGCGGCCTGACGTCCCAGGAAGTCTCCGAGGAGGACTCCGGACCGGACCGGGCCGACCCGGACCGGGACCTGGTGAGACCGGGAGGACCCCGGGGTCAACTTTATCACAATTAACAAGCTTCTTGTTTCCGTGTGTATTTGTTCATGTGTGTCGATGTTTCAACGTTTCTATAATTTACAACAAAACAAATGCAGCTTATTTTGTTTAGTTCAGCTTCAGAGGAAAATAACTTGCTGAAATTATTTGAAATAACTGTTTTTATTTGTATTTGTTTTATTGTGCAACCGTTTTAAGACATAGCAGATATAAGTGTCAGACCTGACTTATATCAGTTGATTATTGATTAATATTATTATCAGATGTTCTGTATTACAGATGTTCTGAAACGTCATATGCAACGGAGATATTATCTCCGCTAATTTATGAAAGATTGTTTTAAAATAAATTAAAATTTGGGGGAAGCCAGGTAAAAAAAAAGAGTAAATTGTTGTTGACATATTAAGAGTGTGATCTGACTCCTCCTCCTTGTGGTTTGACTCCTCATTGTGGCCTGACCCCTCCTCCATGTGTTTGACTCCTCCTTCTTGTGACATGGCTCCTCCTCCTTGTGGCCTGACTCCTCCTCCTTGTGGTCTGACTCCTCGTCCTTGTGGCCTGACTCCTCCTTCTTGTGACATGGCTCCTCCTCCTTGTGGTCTGACTCCTCCTCCTTGTGGTCTGACTCCTCCCCCTTGGTTCCTGACTCCTCCTCTTTGGTTATTGACTCCTCCTCCTTGTGTTTGACTCCTCCTCCTTGTGACATGACTTCTCCCCATTGTGGTCTGACTCCTCCCCCTTGGTTCCTGACTCCTCCTCCTTGTGGTCTGACTCCTCCCCCTTGGTTCCTGCAGGTCTCGGCTCTGGAGGTTCTGCTCAGGGAACACAGTCGGGTTCGCCCCGCCGAGAAGAGAGGAAGCATCGCTATGGTGACGCTCTACTCTCTGACCATGTGACACACCTGTACCTGGTAGAGTGATGTAATACACCTTTACCCCCCCCCCCCTCCAGTGTGTGACAGGTGACCGCTGTGCCGTGAAGTTCGGGCCTCGCATCGGGAAGCTGTGTGACTGCGGCCGAGCGGCCAACTGCAACTCCTACCTCCTCAAGTGCATCTGAAGCCTTCTTCTTCTTCTTCTTCTTCTTCTTCTTCTTCTTCTTCTTCTTCTTCTTCTTCTTCTTCTTCTTCTTCTTCTTCTTCTTCTTCTTCTTCTTCTTCTTCTTCTTCTCATCCCGTCGTCATGGCAGCCGTGGCCTGAGGATGAGACTACTCTAGTTTGCTGTGCGCATGTTTAATGTTCAATAAATATCTCCGTGGACTCGTCGTTGTGCTGCGTTATTTACTCGGAGAAACCAGTTTTGATTGGCCCTTTGCTAAGCCCCGCCCCCTCTGCTTCATGGAGGTGTCAGAGCTGCGTTGCCATGGAGCCCACGCTGTCACCAACTGGACCTGCCCAATAAAGATGATGAGGAGGATGAACCCAGGGGGAGAACCTAAAGGACAACAATGTTCACAGGGACAATTATTAAAGAGAAAAGGCATAAGCCACGCCCCTAATTATGCTAATTATGAGCCTCACTGAAATCTAAACAGGTCAAATGAACAGGTCTTACAACTGGAGTGTTTACACAACTATATATTTTGAGTTTTTACAAAACACAAATATGTACTGCTGCCTTCTCTCTCCTGACCACCAGGGGCTCCTCTGGTTGTATAGAAGTCTCTTCATGTGTTATAGGCAGTGTGATGTAAGACCAGACCCCTCCTGGTGGATATCGATCATCAGAGGTTTCCTCAGACGTCTTAATGTTCCTCAACAGATTTAGAGCCGTGGTTTACTGGAGACCCTGAAGGCCTCACTGGGACCAGCAGACTGACCGAGTCCTTTAGAGGGTGAGCGGTTGACCTTTGACCCCGTGATGAGGCGGAGCCGTGCGCCCGATGCCCAGACCGACGCTCATCGATCAGAGATTCTGTCGATCATTGGCCATGTTGTGGAGCCCTCTGACGATGACGTCATCGTTTATCTCAACACATCCAAAACACCGAGAGACGCAACATGGCTAAGTTCCTCCCCGGGGAACGGAGCTGATCAATACTATTGATCCTCTCTGATGGCGTGGAGGATGGAGCCTGTTGATCATCCTCTTTGTGGTTAACACTGGAGGACCGAGACAAAAACAAACGCATCACATTTTATTGATATAATATAATATTTATATAAATCTGACCTGTTATTGTTTCCCTTTAATCTCTTTGGGGCTTTTTGATGATGATGATGATGATGATGATGATGATGATGATGATGATGAAACACTAGGAAGAGATTTCAGAAGGAGACGATTAAATCAACGATTCTACAACCAAAAATAGACAAATAAACAAATAAAAAGTTGTGTGAGTGCTAACACACATAGGACAATTATTTATTAACATACTGTACTCTATTATTAGAAAACACATTGAGCTTAATCAACGGAGGCATGAAGCATGTATTAACGCTCAAAGAAACATTAAGAAAAAGAAGAGAAAATATATATATATATATATATATGTATAATTATTAAGTGTCACCTGTATTTCAAAATAGGCAGAGTCGTTTTTCCAGCTCTTTTTTAAATTATAAGGAACAGAAGACATAACTGGACTAAGAAGAACCAGATTGGAGTAATTATTTTGGAGATAATTAAAGCAAAATCAAGCTGACATTTAAAAAAATATTTATTGAAATCGGGATTCGTTTCCTTATGAAATAAATAATGAACGAGTGATGAGAGTCGTGAGTCATCTTCTGGGTGTTGTACTGTCAGTAAAGCACGAAGCGGGTCCACAGCCCTAATAACGAGGAACCAGGAGAGTCCACTCAGACCGGTGCGTTCCTCTGGCTCAGAGCCAGTGACGTCCATCAAACATCACTCGAGGCAAAGCTTCGTTTTCTTAGAGCTCAGCGAACACCTCCTCCTCTCTGAGTTCCTCCTCTCTGAGTTCCTCCTCCCTCAGTTTTATGGACCCGATGAACAAGAGTGAAGACGCAATCAGCGGAGCTCGGCTGCAGAGCGTTTTATTGGGACGCCGATAACCTGCAGGAGGGAAACACAATCTACGTGGGCCCCGAGTGGTGATGAAGAGTGGTGATGAAGAGTGGTGATGGAGAGTGGTGATGAAGAGTGGTGATGAAGAGTGGTGATGGAGAGCTTCCTGCAGACGGCATTACTTCACACGCTTTCCAGGGGAAGAGTTAATACAGAATACTGAAGTGTTTTCTCCAGAGTGATGGGGGTGACGGCTACAAATGTAATCCACCTCCTTTGTATTGGACATGTCACCAGTTTTATTTAAATGAAAGATTGTGAATCTAATGTTAGTAGAAATGCCCGTCAGCTTATACCAGACCAGATATGAGCGTTCACACGAGAGAAAAACACGAGAACGAATAGAAAGTGCATTAATCTCTGATAATGCACCTTTAAAATAAGATTAGATTAGATAAAATGATATGTTCCTTTATTAGTCCCACAGTGGGGACATTTCAGGATCACAGCAGCACATTAGAGCTTTAATAAAAATAAAAGATCAAAATAAAACACAATAACTATACAACATATTAAATAGGGGTATCAATAATAATAAATAGTAATATTTAATGCATCATTATAAATCATAATACAATAAATTAATAATTAATACATTAATAAAATAAAATAAATAATAATAAATAATATTTAAAGGGGTATACATATCAGGTGTCTCACCCTATTTAAACAATGGGCATGTGTCAAATAGTTTTTAAAAAGATCATTTATGTGTATTTTCATGCATTTTGTAAACTTAATATGAAAGTTTACCTCGTAACCTGAGACGTTATGGACAAATGGTTTTAATTAACTACTGACTGCACTCTGTGAACCTTTGTCTGTGATAAGTGCAACATAAATAAACTGTACTTACTTAATTACTCAATACTTACTTATTTACTCACTCATTCACTCACTCAATGTGTTACTTACTGACTTACGTATTTATTTACTTACTTAGGAGGTCATGTTTTATGGCGGCACATTCTTTGCATGAACTTTTTAGAAAGATTTGGAGCCAATGGGTGAAGTGGTTGTCGTGACGTTGGTCCACCAGCAGATGGCGCCGTTTCTTCACCGAACCCACTGAACTCGATGCTTCTGGCTCCGGTCAACTGGTTTTATTCCTCCGATCATCTCCTCAGAGGTTGAGGACCACCTGGTGGTCAGGTGAGGAACAACACGTCATCAGGTTGTCGTAAAGATGGAATCTCTGCTTTGAGTCCTGAAAGTCCGTAAAGTCCTAATCAGGGATTTTATATTCACGTGTGTCGGCAGAAGAAAATCTAAAAATCTAAATATTGATGTTTTTAAATGTCTTCTCTCACCTTCTTACACAGGAAGAAGTTTTTTTTTTTTAATTTAAAACCAACGTGGGCTCCATAATGTTCATGTTTTATTATTTCTCATGATTTCAAACACTTGAAATTAAAGAAAGATAATCTCAACCTTCAGACACCTTTAAGGACTTCTCAACCTTTAGATCGGAAGACAAAAATCTCTCGTCTCTTTCGTTCTTCTCAACATGATGAACGTCACGAGCCGCTCTGAGCGCCGGGCCTCGGCCGGGTGGAGGTTAGGGTTCGTATATGAGTCATAACAAAGATTAAAACATGTTCTTTTAAAGTGAAGCTTCTCTTGAATGTCATCGCTGAGAGAAGAACACAAATGACAACGCTGCTTCCGAGTTCGTCGTGGCCGGCGTTGACATTTTATAAAGCGTTCAATAATAATGACGAATAACAAATAAAAAGTCCACTTCATTTCCATCCCGCCGCTAAGTGATGGTAAGTGCTGCAGGAGCCTCGCTCCCTCCTTCCTGCTGCCGGGGGAACCGCCCAACGTGATGCATGTTTCCCCAGGTGATTGGGGGCGTGACCCCGGTGACCTCCAGCAGGGTCAGCACCTCGGTGACTAATGAGGGTCGTTACCACGACTCCCATAACGGCCGCTCGCCGCCATCCATTATTCAGGGGGCGTGATTGGTGAGGGACGCTCGATGGAGAGCGCCGCTTCAGTTTCTATCTGCACAATGTAAGGAGGAAATTAAAAAAACAAATTTGTTTAACGGTCGATGATGTCCCCTGAACGCATCACGAGGAAAGTGTGAAGAGCGTTTCCTGTCTTCTCTCCACCTTCATCCCATGATTGATGTGTCAAAGCTGTATTCTATCTCCTGACCACCAGAGGGTGCCTCCTCTGGTTGTATAGAAGTTTATGCTTCATGTGTTAAAGCTGCATTCTCTCTCCTAACCACCAGGGGGCTCCTCTGGTTGTATAGAAGTCTCTATAGTGACTCTACTTCTCTTGATCTATTCCCTCATTAAACCTTGTAAACATGAGTTTATGTCTCAGTCTAGTTTAAAGGGCTCTTTAGGGGCGGGGCTACAGGTGACTGACAGGGCGTCTTCATGACCTCACGTGGTCACTTCCTGTTCAGCGGTTACACAGAAGCCAAGACGGCAACGACAAAATCCACGAATTTAAGGCTTCAGAACGTGGCGACATCACGACAATAACGTCCTCTTCTTATTACACACAACGTCTGATGACTCAGCATTAAATACGTTCTCCTCCTTCGCCAGAGCAGCGTCGCCTCGCCATGTTTCCTCGCCGTGTTTCCTGGTCGGTGGCGGTCCAGGAGCTGAGGCCGGTGTCCAGCCGGTCAGAGTCTTCCATGTGACCCCCCTTGTCACTTCCAGTTGGCTTTGAAAAGCCTGGAATAGTTCAGGAGTTATTGATTTTTCCCCCATCTTGAGTGTCAAGCGATGACTTGGTGCGTTCCTCCTGGCAGGAACAGGAGCGTCTGATTGCCATTGATCTGAGTCCAGTGGCAGCGGCGCCCCGGGGGCCCGTAGGACCAGGATCTAATCATTCTGTTTGGGAGGGAACCAGAAACTAACCGGTCATCATCTCTAGACAAAATTCCTATAAATTCACAAGGCTAAAATAAATATGATTTCATAAATATTTCCATTGTATCGAAGAAGACTTGAAACTAGAGATTGAGACATAAACTTGTGTTTACAATGTTTACTGAGGTAATACATCAAGAGAAGTAGAGTCACTATATAGACTTATATACAACCAGAGGAGACCCCTGGTGGTTAGGAGAGAGAATGCAGCTTAAGCACATGAAGCATGGATTTATATACAACCAGAGGAGCCCCCTGGTGGTCAAGAGAGAGAATGCAGCTTTAACACATGAAGCATAGACTTCTATACCACCAGAGGAGTTGTCCCCTGGTGGTCAGTAGAGAGAATGTTTAAGACACTTCTTCATTGGCTGCACTCAGCAGAACCAGAGGTTTGCTGCCAAATAGTCCTCACTCTGAAAGTTGGTCCTCACAATGATAGCTGTACAAGCACACACACACACACACACACACACACAAACACACACACACACACACACACACACACACATGCGGAGAAGCAGCAACATTGAGTGAACTTCGTAACAATACAGCACAATCTGAGACCGACTGTTTCTTTGTACCGGTTTGCATTATTAAGGCCAACAGGAGGCAGACAGGAGCAGAACCCACAACCCTGGGTGACATCACGGTGACGCACAGCGCCGCTCCGAGGAGCCTGACAGGGTGAACTTGTCCGACTGAATGTTATTTACCGATCTAGTGAACTCAGTGTGCAAAAAGGATGAAGGACGGAGCGCGGTACTTTCCCTCCATGCTCAGTTTATTATTCAGAACGCCGTGTTTCTCTCTTCTTTCACATCACGGCCTTTCATTGTAAGTTCTCTCAATTCACAAAAGTGAGGAGATCAAAGCATCCTCCTCCTCATCTTCAACATGCTGGACATGTTTAAAAAACAGATGTCCTGAAAACCACTCCTGTCTTCGGCCTTTAAGGGGCTTTAGCATCATGCTGATGGGCTTTAGCATCATGCTAATGGGCTTTAACATCATGCTAAGGGCCTTTACCATAAGGCTAAGGGGCTTTATCATCATGCTAAGGGGCTTTAACATCATGCTAAGGGCCTTTACCATAAGGCTAAGGGGCTTTATCATCATGCTAAGGGCCTTTACCATAAGGCTAAGGGGCTTTAGATCATGCTAAGGGGCTTTAGATCATGCTAAGGGCCTTTACCATAAGGCTAAGGGGTTTTAGATCATGCTAAGGGGCTTTAGCACTATGCCACTCCCACTCCTTGAGGCAGATTGTGTCAAATCAACCATGAGCTCCATAAAGAGCAACACGCCTGTGTCTCTGACGGATGGCGTGATGGATCGGCAGCGACAGGAGGCAGCTGCTTCAGCGCCTTCATTGAGCTTCGGGCGTTTCTACAAACCTGGTGGAGGGTTATGTAACTAATAGAAATGTTTTAAATGAAGATATGCATGTGGGGTGACCTGCACGTGTGCGGACGTCAGGTCTATCGGGTCGAGGCCGTCGATCGTCCCGTCGGATGGCCATGAGACTGGTGGGACCCGAGGAGTTAAACACACCTGACTCGTTATCATGCAGCTCTCAGGACACAGGCGTGTTCGGATTTATTCTTTTATGAATGGGATTCATGTGGGGTTTTATTTGCTCTGTGTGTTGATGTTTTTATGCTTTGAATGTTTTTTTTTGCTGCTGATGAATGCTCTTGTTTAGAAGACAGATGACCTTTGAGGCGACCTTTGTGAGGTTTACAAGTCGCAGCTTATGGCTGTGCTAATATATAATATTATTGTTTTACCACAGGCGCTCCGTAATGAGGCGTCAGTCATTCAGGGTTTCCTGCATGATGTCGAAATGTTTACATCTCAGTGTTGACTTGTTCACAAGGAATGTGGTTAACTTTCGTTGGTTCACGAAATGAAGGGAAATGAATTGAAGTGAATGGAAATTAATGGAAATTAATGGAATTGAATGGAATTGAATGGAAATTAATGGAAGTGAATGGAAGTAAATGGAAATGATGAATGTAAGTAAATGGAAATGAATGGAAGTGAATGGAAATGAATGGAAGTGAATGGAAGTGAATGGAAATTAATGGAAATGAATGGAAGTGAATGGAAATTAATGGAAGTGAATGGAAATTAATGGAAATTAATGGAAATTAATGGAAGGGAATGGATGCACATTGTAATACATGTGTTGTGAATCACGAGTCATTGGGGTCAAAGTGTTCATTTAATCAAAATGTTGTTCCTGACACCTCGGCACACGGACTATGAACCATCTGCAGTCGTTCATCGTTAGTTCTTCAGCAAATGCCTGACACGTCCAACAACAACAACAACAACAACAACAACAACAACAACAGAGCCTAACTTGGCGAGCGAGGCCTCAGAAGGCCGGCGTTCAGGAGACGATCCCACAAGGCCGATGATTCACCGGGTCGTTAAACCAGATGTGACACACGAAGCCTTTAAGACACGGCTTCATATCCCACGCTGACGCCGCTCATTAATCCTGAGTGTGTGTGTCTGTGTGTGTCTGTGTGTGTCTGTGTGTGTGTCTGTGTGTGTCTGTGTATGTGTGTGAGAGAGGGAGAGGTATCTACAGGCTCTGATGTAATCCTCCTATATGTCACCTCATCTTTCTTCCTCTTGCTAACAAGACTCAGCAGCATCTTAATGGTGTTGGCTTAATTAGACTCTGCAGATAGAGACCCCCCCCCCCCCGACCCACCGACCCCCCCCCTCCTCCTCCACCAGCCTGCCCTCTTCTCTTTACTTCTCTCTCTCTCCTCTTCTTTTGACAGAAAACACTCAATTTACCAAAAACTATCTCATCATCTGCTTCTGGGGAAACAGAAACACGAAAGAACAGAGGAGTAAGAATGATTCATGGTGGAGGATGAGGAGGATGGATGGATGGAGGAGAGGATGGACGGATGGAGGAGAGGATGGGTGGGTGGAGGAGAGGATGGATGGATGGAGGAGAAGATGGGTGGGTGGAGGAGAGGATGGATGGAGGAGAGGATGGATGGGTGGAGGAGAGGATGGATGGAGGAGAGATGGATGGATGGAGGAGAGGATAGATGGGTGGAGGAGAGGGTGGATGGGTGGAGGAGAGGATGGATGTGTGCAGGAGAGGATGGATGGATGGACGAAGGAGAGGATGGATGGATGGAGGAGAGGATGGATGGGTGGAGGAGAGGATGGATGGATGGATGTGTGCAGGAGATGATGGATGGACAAAGGAGAGGATGGATGGATGGAGGAGAGGATGGATGGGTGGAGGAGAGGATGGATGGGAGGAAGAGAGGATGGATGGGTGGAGGAGAGGATGGATGGGTGGAGGAGAGGATGGATGGATGGAGGAGAGGATGGATTGATGGATGGAGGAGAGGATGGATGGATGGAGGAGAGGATGGATGGATGGGTGGAGGAAAGGATGGATGGATGGAGGAGAGGATGATGGATGGAGAGAAGTTAAGAAGGATGGATGATGGAGGGGATGGATGAATTGACAGAAGTAACATGACACCAGCTGCTCCACACGTATGTTACGTGTCTCCATGGTAACGGTGTGGACCCAGAACAACAGGAACGTTCTACATCTGAGGTCAGATTCAGATGTGAAGGTGAGGTCCTCTGATGGCCGCCGTGGCTCCGCCCCCTCTGGCTACGCCCCCTCTGGCTCCGCCCCCTCAGACTCCACCCCCTCTGATTCCGCCTCCTCTGACTCCCTCTGTTTGCTGTCAACACTGAATTCACATCATCACCAGGTCGGCTGCAGCTGCTGCCGGGAGATGAGTGGATCTGGTCAGAGCCGACGGCACAGCAGGAGTCAGGGGTCAGAGGTCGGCGGTCAGGGGTCACGACCTCATCTCCGGTCGGCATGTCGGACGACGGCGGCATCTGAAATGAGCGTTTCCTCCGAGGCGCCGGGCGGATTGTTCCCGTGGGCGAGAGACGAGAGACGAGTTCTGTCTGCTGATGCTAGATTACATTTCTGCATCGGTCAAAAATATTAGTATTTTATTTTTTTCAAAACAACATAATTTACTAAACACTTTGGTACGGTTATTTGTTTTCTTTTTTTTACAAAATGGACCAAAGTGCTGTTTTCTCGGCGAAATAATAATGAAATAATACATATTAAATTAAATTAAATTAAATTAAATTAAAATAGAATACATTTAAATAAACTAAAATCATAAAACAACAACAAAGAGAAATCTGGTTTGAACGGATTCTTGTTTACAAGATATTTAGTCGCTGCTGCCGATCGATCGGTGAACCATAAAGTACGGCTTTGGATGGGTGAGAAGGACTTCACTAACGAGTCCTCCACTAACGAGTCCTCCATTAACGAGTCCTCCACTAACGAGTCCTAGACTAACAACTCCTAGACTAACGAGTCCTAGACTAACAACTCCTAGACTAACGAGTCCTCCACTAACGACACCTCCACTAACGAGTCCTCCACTAACGAGTCCTAGACTAACAACTCCTAGACTAACGAGTCCTAGACTAACAACTCCTAGACTAACGAGTCCTCCACTAACGACACCTCCACTAACGAGTCCTCCACTAACGAGTCCTAGACTAACAACTCCTAGACTAACAAGTCCTCCACTAACGAGTCCTCCACTAATGACACCTCCACTAACGAGTCCTTCACTAACGAGTCCTCCACTAACGAGCCCTCCACTAACGAGTTCTCCACTAACGAGTCCTTCACTAACGAGTCCTCCATTAACAATATTGAACTTGCAAAGTCTATTTTACATCCTCGTCCTCCTTCAAATTAATTCAGAGTTTCTTTGGGTTTTTGCCGGTTACGTTACACGGAACTTGATAAAATTGCATTTTGTACGTGTCTCCGTCTCCTGCCGGGTCTCAAACTCTTTTTCTTCTTCTTCTCCCAGAAACTCTGCGACGGCCTCCGGGCCTGAATGTGATTATCATTTAAATTCTTTGAAGTTTACAATTTTCTTTCCTTTTCTTATTCATGTATAAATAAAAATTACGAGAGAAACTTTTTTTCCTTGATGTGTCTTTATGAATGGTAATGAAAATATTTTGTAATTTAAAATGTGTGTGTGTGTGTGTGTGGTTGTTTCTGATAACTATCCTTATTTGATTGGAAGTGGAAGATTTTTGGACTCGGCTTCCTTTGGGGCAACCGCTCCGAATTGTTTCCTAAAAATAGAAATAAATGGTCCGCTAGCGGCAAAGAACTGTCAAACCAGCGAGGACCCGATCTATTAATAATGAGTTCTCCTGTGATTAAAGCTGCACGTATCAATTATTATGTATTAACAATGAGGGGAAAAGACTCATGGACGCCAGCGTGCAGCCCTGACTATCAAACTATACAATGTTTCTACACGTATAGAAGCCTATGCTTCATGTGTTGAAGCTGCATTCTCTCACCTGACCACCACAGGGCGACTCATATGGTTGTATAGAAGCCTATGATTCATGTATTAACGTTGCATTCTCTCTCCTGACCACCAGGCGGCGACTCCTCTGGTTGTATAGAAGTCTATGCTTCATGTGTTAAAGCTGCATTATCTCTCCTGGCCACCAGGTGGCGGCTCCTCTGGTTGTATAGAAGCTTATGCTTCATGTGTTAAAGCTGCATTCTCTCTCCTGACCACTAGGGGGCGACTTCTAAACAAAGACTGATGAAGTCGTGTCGTCTGGTTGTCGAGGATGAAATGTTGAATCGGCGTCTCGGCAGAGAGGAGCGTGAGTCGTGCTCCGTCAGCCGATGGACCCCAAACCGGGAGGTCACCGCCGTGACCCGGGAGGTCAAGACCGGTTCAAGGGCGTACGTGTGTTTTGGTGTACACAAGTTTCTCGTTTCCAAGTCTTCCTGCGTCCATTGAAGGCATCACTCATCCCTTTAATGTGGCGCTTTATTCTGAGGCGTATAATTATTGTTTTATTGTCGGGCATAATTCTTTGTAGTTAGGAGTGAAACATTGATGTACAATAAGGACATTTTGACATGGTTCTTCTTTTTAAATGTGAGTTTATTACTCATGATGCGGCTCACAAACATTCCCTTTCAATAATAACTTGATTCCAGCTGTTAATAACAAGCTGTGGAGCCACACAGCTGCTCCGGGCCCCTGAATGCAGAATCACAGGCGCCTCATCATCTCTGAATGAAAAGGACCGACTGAGTCACCGCTTTAAATGCCCCTGTGACGTCATAATGGAAGAGTATCAGAGTGATGCGCGTGGGATATGAACACAGCAGGTGGATCATTAAGCCTCTGCTTCAAATTATAATCACATATAATCTTGTATTTGTTTCCGGTGTTTTAAACACATCCAAGTATCCATATGTTGTTGTTTATTTTTTAAGCATATTTTGCCCAGCAACTTTTACGCGATGACTCACCCGAGGCCTCTGATGCGCATGAGCAGAAAGAAAAGAAGAAGAAAAAAGAAAAGAAGAAGGTGGAGCGAGCAGATGGCGGGAGTGACACAGAAAAGGTGTGGAGGAGGAGGGGCGGAGGGAGGAGAGGAGATGGGGGGGGGGGACTATTTGAGAGGAGAGTGAGAGGAAGGGGGGTCCACATCCACATCCATCGGGACCATGCAGACCACCTCCAGGACGCGCGGCGCGGCGCTGCTCGGCGCGCTGATGCTGCTCTGCGGAGCCGCCGGAGAGCCGCTGGAGCCCGGGTCCGAGGAGGAGCTGAGCCCGCGCGCGCTGCGGGACTTCTACCCCAAAGGGCCCAACCTCACGAGCGAGAAGCAGCTGGTAAAGACAAACAAACAACAACAACAACAACTTCAATGTTGTTTTTGTTGTTGTTTTGCAGGTTCATTTGAATCTCTGCATTTTTAGTCAATTTTGACTTTTTCTGTGCAAATTAGTTATGTTTAATTACAAAACAAAATATGCAACTGTTATAATTATTAAATGCAAAAAGGATTTATTTAATTTGTCAAATACTTTTACATATTATTTTCATAATAAGCTATTTGTGTGTATCTATATATAAATATTTAAAGGCACATTTATTCATATTTTTGTATTTGTTATATAATCACATGCAACATAAAAGCATATCAATAAATGTGCCTTTGAAAAATAAGTAAATATATAAAGCATTTATTTTATTCGTCAAATACATTTATTGATAATTTTTCATTTCGATTGTGAGTATATAACATTGCAAAAAGTATTTATTTTATCTGTGAAGATTTTTTTAATTTATTAATTAATAATTTATTTTTAATTTTATTAATTACATATTTTGTGGGTAAAATATATATCGATATTTTTAAAGGCACATTTATTGATATATTCTTTAATTGAATGTTAGTTGTATAACATTGTAAAAAGTATTTATTTCATCTGTCAGATACCTTTTACATTTTTTTAATAATCAATTACATATAAAAAAGGCACATTTATTTAGATGTTTTGTATTGTATGTTATTAAAAAATATTGCAAAAAGTATTTATTTTACAGACATTCTAAATATATTTTTTTAAAGGCACATTTATTTATTTATATTAATTGCTTTATTGTTATTTGTGTGTCGGTCAGCTCGGAGCCCTCCAAGAAGTTCTCGAGAAGCTTCAAGCCAAACGACTTCCTTCATGGGAGAAGAAATTTGGCCAAGTTCCAACGGTAAGCTGCACTGGTTCATGTCGCAGCAGCAGCATGTGTGTGTGTGTGTACATATAACTAAATGCCCCCCCCCCCCCTCCTCCAGTGTGACGTCGGGGAGCAGTGCGCCGTGAGGAAAGGCGCGCGCATCGGGAAGATGTGCGACTGCCCCCGCGGAGCCTTCTGCAACTTCTTCCTGCTGAAGTGCTTATGAGCCTCGCGGGATCCGAACCTGCAGCATCGAGATGGAGAAAGAAAAGAAAGAGATGGAAGATAAACTCTATTCCTTTGTAATTACGGTCATATTTTGTATGATACAGCTGAGGAGCAGGTTTCATTATGATGATATTGATTGATTGATTGATTGATTGATCGTGACGCAGGAGAAAAGTTAAAGACCCTAAAGTATAATATCCAGAACTACTTGTTGATGAATTACCCACAATGCACAGGAGCCTGTCAGAGGACCACCTGCTGTTCGACATCATGAACGTTCTCGTGATTCTTCCTCCACAACGTGTCTGTTGATCTATTTTGTGAGCTGAATGTTTGTGTATGAAATCATAATAATCACAATAATAATAATATAATAAACACATTGTTTCGTAAGGCAGGGACTGAGTGAGGTTCCTTTCATGTCAAAAAACTTCTTTCAATAAGCAGAACTTCTTTATTTGAAGATTATTTTAAAGGAGGGTTTGACGTCACATAACCTTCAGAGGGGGGGGGGGGGGGGCGTGTCACACTGAGCCTCGCCTTCATTCCCCGAAACTAAAGAACACGACTTTTTTTTATTATTATGAATTCAAGGAAACATTATAAACTCAAATATGTATAATTATTTTTAAATAAATGAGATTAAAGGACGATTACAAAAACAGGAGAATGAATGTAAACAAAGCCTTCAGGTGTGTTTTGTTTTATCCCAACGGGTTTTACTTCATACTTTATGTAAACTCCGTCACGTGAGATGGAAACAAAAACAAATTCAAACATTCAAAAAACGTGGAACAAAAAGAATAATTATCTTCACACAAAAGTAGAAATATGTGTCAGTTTAATCTTAATGTACATCTTGAACCCGTTAAGGACGCGTTGAGCCCAGAGGAGCCGAGGCCTGGATCTGGAACGGGAATAAAAGAGTTCAATAAACTCGACGTTTGACGGTTTATTCACAAATAATGTTTCTGCATCCTGGAGGTTTTTCCTTTGTATTCCAGCTCACTGGTCTCCTCCTCGTCTTCTTGTCTCCTCCTCCTTTCCTCCTTCTCGTCTCCTCGGCATCTCCTTGTTTCCTCTTCCTTCTCCTCCTCCTCCTCCTCGTCTCCTCCTCTTGCCGTCGGTCAGCAGCCTTCATTCATCAATAATGCAGCAGAGACGTGTTTGTGTGTGTGTGTGTGTAGGGGTTTGTGTGTGTGTGTGTGTGTGTGTGTAGGGGTTTGTGTGTGTGTGTGTGAGTGTCAACAACATGTGTAGTGTGTTGTTGGTCGATCTTGTCACAGTGTCTGCTTGAAAAAGCTTTATTCAATAACAGTCATTGACAAAGTGAGAGAGACATCATCTGCTAAAGGGGGGGGGGCAGTAGAGAGAAGGGGGGGGCAGTAGAGAGAGAGGGGGGGGCAGTAGAGAGGGGGGGGCAGTAGAGAGAGAGAGGGGGGAGGGGGCACTTCAGTGGCCAACGAGCCGACGCTCGTCGAGCCTCTTGACATCAGGAGAAACGTTTCGTCTGCAGAACCAAATAAAACGTAACTCGGTTAAATTATCGTGTTTATTTAAAAATAGATTTAGAAACAAAACCACTGGTGGAACCGGACAGGAACACGGGACAGAGAGGAGAACCCCGTCACCCTCAACCCTCAACCCTCCACCCTCCACCCTCCACCCTCAGCCCAAATCCAAAGAGACGAAAAACCAAAATAAATCAGAAACCATGGCAGCAGGACGTCACCCCCCATGAGGTTGTGCACGTGCACGTGTGGGCGTGCACGTGCCCAGGCGGGGGGGTTCTCTGGATGGTGGCGCTCGGACACGTCGTTCCTCTGTGGCTCTTTCTTTTTAGTCGTTGATGATTCACATGAAGCGCGTCCTGGAACATCCCGTCAGAAATAAACTCCTCAAGTCAAACCGGTCGGTCGATTCTTTGAAGGAATACTTTGATTAAAGAAACACTTTGTTCTTTTTTTTTTTTAATCGTATGAAAATGTCGACTTCCATATCTTTTTAATGACGAACACTTAGTCAGCAGAAATGACGACGCTACGGAAACACGCCGAGAGCCGAGCGAAGATCAAAGGGTCCAAAAAATGAAAAGAAAATTCTAATTAAGTTGAAAAATTAAAAAGAAGTTCAAAACAAACAGAAACAGCGTCTGGGCGTCGCTCCTCGCGCTTCGCTACGTTTGTGTCGACAAGTCGGAAGTAATTAGAAAAACTATTCTGCGTTTGTTTTTTGTTTTTGTTTTTTTTGCGTCGCGCTGTCAAAACAAACCCAAACAAAGTGACATCATCAAAACCGTAAAAAAAAGACGAGGTCGTCCACGTCGGAAAGAAACGGCGAGTCCGATGGTTTGGACCAAAAAGGAGAGAAAGTACGTAAAGTACGTTAAATAAGTAAAGTACGTACTTTCTCTCCTTTTGGTCCAAACCATCGGTAAGTACATAAAATACGTAAATACGTAAGTACGTATTTTACGTACTCTGAGATGAACTCACCACCACCTCCACTTTCTTTCTTTTCTTCTTTCAGTTCACGATGTTTTCGCCCGCTGTCCCACGCCGTCACGCTGTCGGCGGTTGTGAACGTCCTCGGGTTCCTTCTGGCTGCAGCACCAAAGCATTGTGGGTAAAAAAAACACACACACACACACACACACAACGCGGCTGCGAGTTCCTGCGGGGGCTCGGCGCCGCCCGCCGCCCTACGAGGCCCCGCCCTCCGGCGGCTCCGCCTCGAAGGGGTAGCTGATGGCGGGGGGGAAGCCCTGGCTGCGCGGCTGCTCGTCCAGCAGCATCAGGTCCTCCACGTCTTTCCCTCTGAACCGCCGCCGGCAGATCTTCACCGACACTTTGCGCCCCTGGAAGACCTTCAGCGCCTCCTTGGACGCCATGGCGCGGGCGGCGGCCTCGTCGCGGCCGTAGCCGGTGCCCATGTACACGGTCTGGCAGCGGATCTCGCACACGTGGCCCTCCTTCTGCGTGCGGCCGGCCGGCAGCCCGGCGATGTCCTTCAGCGGCACGAACACGCTGGTCAGCGTCTCTTTGCACGACTCCACGCAGCTGCGGAGGATCTCGAAGTGGTCGAGGTTGGGCCCGAAGCCGCCGGCCGACACCAGCTTCCACGCCACGGCCTTGTAGAGCCGGTTGAAGAAGGGCTGGCGCTGCGCCGGCGCCTGGGGCCGGGGGCCCGACTTCTGGCTCGCCGGCCACGACGCCGCGCGGCCGGCGAGCTCGTTAGGTCCGCATCTGGCTCTTTTCGCGGCGCCGTCGGCGTCGGCGTCTGAAAATAACGACACGCGGCGGGAGACGGGGATTAATGAGGGAGCCGAGGCCGGAGAGAAGAGAGAAACGACGACCTTCTTGGAGGTCGCTACGCAGAAGGCTCGGCTGGAGAGGAAAAGCGACTCACTCATTGGTGGAGAGCCGTCACGTGACTCAAGGCCACCGCCGCCTCCTCGGAGCTCACGGCGTTTAAATGAGCAGAAATAAAACGACCGACGTGGTTCAAAAATAACAATGAAAGTAAGAAATGTGACTCCTATCCGCGAGATTCACCGTGTGCGAGAAAACCTTCATCCCTCCATCCCGATCGAAGACGACCAGTCATGATTAAATGATTAATGCTGCGTCGCTTTAAAAAAGAAGGTGCTTCTATATAATATTTTGTCCATCCGCGAATGCAGAGGTTCTCAAAAGGGGCCCGTGTACCCCTGGGGGGACACCTGAAGGCTCCAGGGGGTACGTGAGATAAACTGAATTAAAAAACATTTAAATAAGAATAAATTCAGATAAAAAAAAAAACATTATATTAAATAAATATTTAATAATATTTAAGTGTATATTCATAAACTGAATTTTATATATTAAATCCCCCAAAAATGTTTTAAATGCTTTACGCTGCAATTCATGGCAAGAAAAACTAAAATAAATGTTTAGACACTACAATCCGAGACAATACCTCTATCTAGTATTAAAGTACTGCTATTGGTTTGTTACATTTACATAGAAAATGCGGAAGGTTATGCTCTGATCGCCGTGTATTTATTTATTTATTTGTATGCGTGTTACTCACATAACTAAAAAAGTGTTAAACCGAATCGCATGACATTTGGTGGGATGATTGGTTATTATCTGGGGACCATTTGATTAGATGTTGGGATTGATCGGGTCAAAGGTCAATGTCAAGGTCATGACAAGGTCAACATCTTTCTACCACAGCGCGGTCAATTCTATCCAATTGTCAACTAATGCAACATGTTCATAATTCAATGCCCAATCTTGTGATATGCGAAGGTGTGCGCTCTACCGAGTGCCGTTCTACTTTACCATATGTATGTTATATGTATTATACGTCTATGTTTACTGCTATGCACCTTCCACCAAAGTAAAACTCCTTGTATGTGCAACGTATTTGGCAAATGTACGATTATAAACGAGACGCCGACGCCCCGTTAATCTGTCGCTGTGTGTTTTACCAACCAGCTGGAATTATGAAACTCACCACACTGTATACTGATTATTATTATTATTATTATTGCACATGCACTTTGCACATTTGCCTTTGCACTCATGCCCTATTTGTTTGTTTGTACATAATGTGACTATATTTTGTATTTTGTATTCTGTAGTACTTACTGTCTGTGAATGTGCAGTACCTTTTGTGTTTTTATGTTCTATATGCACCATACACACCAGAAAAAATTCCAGGTAGGTGTAAACCTACTTGGCAATAAATAACATTCTGATTCTGAAAGAATAGTCGTGGTTGTTGAATGTGTGTCTGGCGTCAGCGTCCACGTGAACGGCCCTCAGTTAAAGATCCGACCTGCAAACCTTAGGCGCCGGTCGTCTTGTTTTATTCTTCGTATTTAAACGTGTGCGTTACCGGCGCTCCGCTTTCCTCTGGCCTGGAGTCCATCTTTAGTGGTTTTGTGCACCGGCGCGTCGACGACCACGATGCCGTCGCCCATCTCCTTGACCTTGTCCATGACGGCCGGTGGATAGCTGCAAGGGGGCGAGACACACACACACAAGTTGACTCCACGTACAGGTCGTATTTACTTCCTCTTATTCTTTGATCCTCCTCCCCATCTTCTCGCCGTGCGCCTCACATGCAGCCGAGGAACACGTGATTGGCCCAGACCATGGACAGGGACAGCAGCCGGTCCAGGTCGCCGCTGGGGACCCCGGGCTCCACTGCGGGGAAAGCCTCCATGTTCCTGAGGATGAACTCCCGGCGGGCCACCCACTGCTTGTTGCTCTCGCAGCGGGTCCGCAGGGTGTCGACCCACCGCTCCAGCTGCGGGTTCTGGCCCAGGTACTCCGAGACCACGTCCTCTTCGCCCGTCTCGCACGCCATCCCTGCTTAAAAAAACAAAACATGACGGCGTCACAACACGGAAAACGAGCATTTAACGGAACATTTCCCGGCGTGCAACTGACATACGGACTTTAGCAACTAACGTTAAGTTAAACTTAGCCCCCGATAGCGCCGCTAGAAGCCACATGTATGACTACAACGGGCTCGAGATGTATCATAACGTCAGTAAGGTGCCAACCGGAGCGTTTACAGGCCGAATGAAGCCGTTTTTTATGGTTTTACTGGTAACTACGACATACCGAGCTCTCTCCGTTACGAGGTGTTGCTAGCTAGCTACATGGCCGAGTGATGACGCGGGACTGTGACGGCGCTACGAGAGATACGAACTACATTTCCCAGAAGCCCCCGTAATGTTCGATAACATAAAACATTAAAATAAAATAAAAGAGTAGACACTTTTGTGTCGTCTCGTAGATCCAAACAGTTGAATAAATAGAAGTCACCTTTGTGACATTTGTATAACATAAACTTTAAAAAGACAGTTTTTTAAACTACATTTCCCAGAAGCGCTGTATCGCTCGGTTTACTTTTGTTAACATAAAAAAAATAATTACAACATAATAGTGGGTGATTTTTCTATAGTCTTATATTTATAAAAAATGGAATAACAGTAAATATTTTTTTGTGAAATTAACATTAACGTAAAAAAGAAAAGGGAAAGCGACAGATCGCCCGTTATTACATCCATGGTTACCGTTGGTTAGCAACCTATCCGTGAGCCCCCCGCCCCCGCTCCGTCATACTTTGCGTCGTGACGCGTTCAACGTGCGACAGCGCGGGCGCGGCGGCGGTTTTGTTTTGGTGGCTGAATGCGACGCCCGACAGATGCGCGTATCTACGATAAATAACTAAAGCTGAATATAAACATGATTCACGAGCTGCTGCTGGCGCTGAGCGGCTACCCGGGAACCATCTTCACCTGGAACAAACGCACCGGTTTACAGGTGAGCTCCAAGCGCGGTGACGGGGCGCGAAAATTTGTTTCTGTTAAATACATGGCTTTACATTTTTTTTTAACACTTAACATGTGCTATGATTATTTTGGGTTTGCGTGTAGTCATACATTAGTGCGAGCATAAGTTGCGTTATTACAATGTTATGTGCGTCATTATAGTTATTATAGTGTATCTGTCTTAGATACAGTATTTCCGTTCGTGTGTACTGTTTCTTATTGCTTTTTTGCTATTTCTAATATTTGTTTTGATCTTGTTTCTTTATTTTCTCACTGCTTTAAATCCTGAACATTTCCTCACTGCGGGACTAATAAAGGATTCACTTATTTTATCTTATATTATACAAGCAAGCTATAGTTAGATCAATGCCTGTCGCAGTATATTGAGATGTAACCGGATGTTTTCTCTGGTGTTTTGGACTTTCCTGATAATCTTTATCGTCTGTCGTTGACTTTTTCCTGCACAATAATTCCCCTCAGGCTGAATAAAGTTCTCTCTGAGGTTATATTACTTTTATTTATTACATTTCGAGCCTCCAGAACATGACCCCCCCTCCCCTCCCCCCCAGGTGTCCCAGGACATGCCCTTCCTCCATCCCAGTGAGACCAGTGTCCTCAACCGGCTTTCTAAACTGGGCACAGACTACATCCGCTTCACAGAGTTCATAGAGCAGCACACGGGCCACGTGCACCAGCAGGTGAGTCCCTCGAGGCCACGAGTACCTGAGTTAGCTGAAAGGCTAGTTGTCAAGCATCTTGGAATAATCAAAACAATAGAATATGTGCGATAGTTAAGAACATCCTGAATTCTGATAAAAACATATACAATGCAGTTAAAAAAAAAGCATGAGTCGACATATCTTACAAGTACAGTATTAGTACAGTCATGTTAAACAGGTTGACATACATATATATATATATATATATATATATATATATATATATATATATATATATATATATATATATATATATATATATTATTATCAAACAGCAAGGGGATATGCAGCTAAAGCAATTTAAATAAATGCATATATATATATATATATATATATATATATACTTTCATTTATTTTTGTTTATTTATTTAGCTGAATGTTTAATATTAATAATAATGTATATATATATATTATCATCATATAACTTATATATTACTTAATAAATATATAAAAATGCAAATATATATAATCATTTTTATAAGTATTTATTTAGCTGCAAGTTTAATAATATATATATATATATATATAATTTTTTTTTTTGCTGCATTTGAGGGCGATACCGAGTCTCTAGAGTCCCCTCCCTCCTCAACATCGTCTCTCTGACGTCAACTCTTTCTCTCCAGGAGCACCACGCCAACCAGCCCAGCCAGACGGGGCTTCATGGGATCTACCTGCGGGCGTTCTGCACCGGGCTGGACTCCATCTTGCAGCCCTATAGGCAGGCCCTGCTGGACCTGGAGCAGGAGGTGGAGCCACGTCGTGCACAGACAGAATAAAGGGTGGAGCAGGTGGAGTAATGCTCATCTAACTGTGTGTCTGTGTGTGTTTGTGTGTGTTTCAGTTCCTCGGAGATCCACATCTGACGATATCTCATGTGAATTATAAGCTCGATCAGGTGAAGCTCCATTCAAACTTCTGAAGAGATGATTATATTTAATATGTTTATTATACTAAAAACTCTGTCTTTCTCCTTTAAGTTCCAGTTGCTGTTCCCTTCTGTGATGGTGGTGGTGGAGTCGATCAGATCACAGAAGGTAAGGATGGTTTATAGTAGTGTTTTATTGGAAGAGCGGCATCGGGGCGTCGGGCCGCCGGGGCGTCGGGCTGCCGGGGCGTCGGGCTCAACTCTGTGATTCTCTGTTCTTGTGTGTTGCTGCTTCAGATTCACGGCTGTCAGATCCTGGAAACGGTTTACAAGCACAGCTGTGGAGGACTTCCTCCTGTCCGCATGGCCCTAGAGAAGTAAGGCTCCTTTTCAGGGATATATATATTATATATATATATATATATATATATATATATATATATATATATATATATATATAAATGCCCTCGATGGACTGGTGGCCTGTCCAGGGTGTCCCCTGCCTTCGCCCTATGTCAGCTGGGATAGGCTCTAGCGACCCCGCGACCCTAATGAGGATAAGCGGTATTAATGATGGATGGATGGATATATATAAATATATTATAGATAATATATATTTATATCATATATATATATATCATATTTATATAATATATATGTATATAATATATATATGTATTATATATATCATATTTATATGTATATGAATATTATAAATATATATATATATATATATGAATATAATATATTATATAATATTAATATATATATACTATATTAATATATATTCTGTATATTATATAAATATATTGTTTTTGTACCTGTTGTGCAGGATCCTGGCCGTGTGTCATGGCGTGATGTACAAGCAGCTGGCCGCCTGGATGCTGCACGGCCTGCTGCTGGACCAGAGCGAGGAGTTCTTCGTGAAGCAGGGCCCCAGTGCAGGAGGAGCGGCTGCCAACCAGGAGGAGGAGGAGGAGGACCTGGGGCTGGGGGGCCTGAGCGGGAAGCAGCTCCGGGAGCTGCAGGACCTGGTGAGCATTCACACCCAGACCCTCACGTGACCCGCTGGGCGGCTCCTCATGGGAGAGGCGTGCTGTGTGCAGAGGCTGGTGGAGGAGGAGAACATGCTGGCTCCGTCCCTGCAGCAGTTCTCCCTCCGGGCGGAGATGCTGCCGTTCTACATCCCCATCCGGGTGGCGGAGAAGATCCTCTTCGTGGGAGAGTCGGTCCAGATGTTCGAGAACCACAACCACAGCCCGTCCCGAGCCGGTGGCGTATCGTTCCTATTTTTAAAATATATACATCTTTAATAAAGTATAGATTCATTTTTTATAAAATATATTTATATTTATATATATATATATATTTATTTGTTATTATATATATATGCATAAATTAAATATAGATATTAAATATATATATATATATATATATATAATTACAGATGTTAATGAAATATATACATATTTAAATATATTAATAAAATATATCTTTAATAAAATGTATGTTTCAATTTAAATTATATATTTTATTTCATTAAAAAAAATATATAAATATATAATTTTATTTATATATACATTTATGAATAAAATATATATATATATTTTTTTTAAATATAAAATCTTTAATATATATATATATTTTTTAAATAGATTAGATGAATTAAAAAAAAAAAATAATAATATATATATATATATATATATTGAGAGACCTCTTGTTGTCCCTTCAGAGGACGCTCCTCATTGTTGTTGTTGTTGTTGTTGTTCCAGCCTCCATCCTGAAGCACCAGGAGGACCTGTTTGCTGCCGAGCTGCACCGCCTGAAGCAGCAGCCGCTCTTCAGCCTCGTGGACTTTGAGAACCTGATCGATCACATCAGGAGCACCGTGGCGGAGGTGGGCATGTAAACAAACTTGTTTACTCTCAACTGAACAACAAAGTGCCGGAGGGGACCCTCGGTGAACGCCTCCTTCTCTCTTGCAGCATCTCTGGACGTTGATGGTGGAGGAGTCGGACCTGCTGGAGCAGCTGAAGGTACCGGCCCCGTGTTTGTGTTTGGCTCGTAAACGATCATAAACAGGTTGTTGTTGTTGTTGTTGTTGTTGACGTTGACGTCTCCTTCCAGATCATTAAGGACTTCTACCTGCTGGGTCGCGGCGAGCTCTACCAGGTGTTCATCGACCTGGCGCAGCACATGTTGAAGACGCCGCCCACGGCCGTCAGCGAGCACGGTGCGCCAGAGCGATGACCTCATCAGAGCGATGACCTCATCAGAGCGATGACCTCATCGCCTGTGCGCGCTGTGCTCCCCAGACGTGAACGTGGCCTTCCAGCAGGCGGCTCACAAGGTTCTGCTGGACGACGACAACCTGCTGCCTCTGCTGCACCTGACAGTCGACTACCAGGGCAAAGACGGCAAAGGTGAGACACTTCCTGTTTAGGGGCCTGGAGGAGTGAAAACCTCTCCTCTATTTGGTGTGTAGCGCCACCCGGTGGTGTGGTGAGGCGATTAAAAGAAACTCAACTGAATGAAAACACATTTTCCAACGAGCAGATACAAAATATTTAACGTTGCTATTTAAAAAAATAGTTAATTTAATGTGACAAAATCCAGCAGATTCTCTAATTTTATATACTTCAATATATTTAGTTAATTGTTTTGACTTGTTGGCCCAAAACACACACACACACACACACACACACACACACACACACACACACACACACACACACACACACACACACACACACACACACACACACACACACACACACACACACACAGGGACACACTGACGCGGTTTATGTTTTATTCCAGAGGCCACGGGCCCCAGAGACGGAGCCACGCCCCCGCAGGACGCCTCCCCCCGCGAGGCCCCGCCCACCGGCTGGGCGGCGCTCGGCCTCACCTACAAGGTGCAATGGCCGCTGCACATCCTCTTCACGCCGGCCATCTTGGAGAAGTGCGTACCCGTCTGGCGTTGAAGTGTTCATGTGTGAGTCCAGCTGGTGACCACCTCCTCCTCCTCCCCCTCCCCCTCCCCCTCCTCCTGCTCCAGGTACAACGTTGTGTTCAGGTACCTGCTGAGCGTGCGGCGTGTGCAGTCCCAGCTGCAGCACTGCTGGGCGCTGCAGATGCAGAGGAAGCACCTGAAGTCGAGCCAGACGGACGCCGTGAAGTGGCGGCTACGCAACCACATGGCGTTCCTCATCGACAACCTGCAGTACTACCTGCAGGTGTGTGTGCGCGTGCGTGTGCGTGTGCGTGCGTGTGTGTGTGTGATAAACGCCACATTTAATCTTGGAGACAAAAAAAATGTCCATAGAAGTTTGAATACCCCCCCCCCCCCCCCCCCCCCAGGTGGACGTTCTGGAGTCTCAGTTCTCGCAGCTTCTCCAGCTGATCAACTCCACCAGAGACTTTGAGAGCATCCGATTGGCCCACGACCATTTCCTCAGCAACCTGCTGGCCCAGTCCTTCATCCTGCTGAAGCCGGTGTGTGTGTGTGTGTGTGTGTGTGTGTGTGTGTGTGTGTGTGTGTGTGTGTGTGTGTGTGTGTGTGTGTGTGTGTGTGTGTGTGTGTGTGTGTGTGTGTGTGTGTGTGTGTGTGTGTGTGTGTGTGTGTGTGTGTGTGTGTGTGTGTGTGTGTGTGTGTGTGTGTGTGTGTGTGTGTGTGTGTGTGTGTGTGTGTGTGTGTGTGTGTCTCCTTCATAACACACTTTACGGTTTAGTAAAGTCAATTTCAGAGGAAAGTGATCTGAGCTTTAACTGGCGGTTCTGCGGTTCTCCGGTTCCCTTCAGGTGTTCCACTGTCTGAACGAGATCCTGGACCTGTGCCAGACGTTCTGCTCGCTGGTCAGTCAGAGCGTGGCGCCGCTGGACGAGAGGGGAACCGCCCAGCTGGACCTCCTGGTCAAGGTGAGCCGCGTGTTCTGAGAGGCCTCACGAGAACCACGTGTTCCGTGACGTTCTCCGTGTTGCGCGACCCTCTCGCGTGTTGCGTGGCGTTCTCACGTGTTGCGTGGCGTTCTCACGTGTTGCGTGGCGTTCTCACGTGTTGCGTGGCGTTCTCACGTGTTGCGTGGCGTTCTCACGTGTTGCGTGGCGTCCCCAGGGCTTCCGGCGCCAGTCCTCGCTGCTCTTCAAGATCCTGTCCAGCGTGAGGAACCACCAGATCAACTCGGATCTGGCTCAGCTGCTGCTGAGGTTGGACTACAACAAGTACTACACGCAGGCCGGGGGAACCCTGGGCAGGTAGGACCGCGACTCCCAGCATGCACCGGGACACACCGGCTGGACGGGGAGCGCTAACCCGACGTCTGTGTTTCAGTGTTTAAGAAGAACCGGAAGAGCTGCGGGGAACCTTCACGGGGGAACGCCGCTAATCTGCCCGGAAACAACGGAGAACGTTCCTGTTTCTAAAACACAGCGACGCTAGAGGTCACGTTTTATTTAAAGAACAATTCAACGTGTTTAGATCCGTTTGACGAGAGTAAAAGATTTAAAGACGCACGCCGCCCTCGTCCGGTTGTCACGAGGTCAAAGGTCAAGCAGCAGCTTTATGCTAAGCTAACTGGCTGTTGAACCTCATCGAGTCCTAAATGTTGCGCCGTTCCTTTAAGGAAACAGGAAGTTGAACTCGCCGCTGTACAAACTGTAAATATATAAATATGGAACCAAGTCGGAGGAAATAAAACAGAAATCTGTTAAAATGAAACGAGTCACAATTTATTAGCCGTTAAAAACATGGTGGATAAAGATGGCGGCGTCTGTACAGCGGAGGCATGCGGCGGCGGGACGCTGCGGAGCGGCGAGCGAGGTCCGCGGGCTGGGAGGATTACGATGAGGAGGAGGAGGAGGAGGAGGAGGAGGAGGAGAAGTCGTGGCGGTACTGCGGCTTGCCGGTGAAGTCCAGGCGCTCGCCGCGGATCACGCTCTGGATCAGCCACTCGGGGGACACCAGGGGGACGGCCTGCGAGGTCACGACCTTCTGCAGCGCCGCCGGGCAGCAGCGGTCCGTCACCACCACGTCGAACCGGCCGGGGGGCACGTCTGGGGGGGGGGCACATGGTGTGATGTCACATGGTGTGGTGTGATGTCACGCTGTGTGGCGATGTCACGTGGCGGCGGCGGCGTTCTGTACCTGGGGCGTCTCCGTCCGTGGGGAACTGGCGGACGGGGGAACCTCCGCCCAGCGCCACCAGCTGCACCCAGAGCTCCACCGGCTTCTCGAACACCAGCAGGACCCGCAGGGCCTTGAACGGGCTGCTGCGCGGATGCCTGACGGGAAAGGAGGAACATTGAGGAGGAACAATGAGGAAGAATAATGAGGAGGAATATTGAGGAACATTGAGGAGGAGCATTGAGGAGGAACATTGAGGAGGAGCATCATTGAGGAGGAACATTGAGGAGGAGCATCATTGAGGAGGAACATTGAGGAGGAGCATCATTGAGGAGGAACATTGAGGAGCGTCTCCGAGCGGGAACAGAGAACATGGAGGAACTGCACCGCTCAGGAAAGGGGTGTGGCATAAACAGTATAAATATATTTATTTATTTTTAACGTCTATATATATTGATTTTATTAATCTGATCTATTGTTTTATAAAGATATTTTCTTAAAATATATATATACATTCTAATTAAAAATATATATTTTATGAAAGATGTATACTTTATTTATAAATGTATTTAAATAAAAATGTTTTGGTCTTTAATAAAGTATATATTTATATTATCTTTAATAATACAAAATATATGTTATTTTATTTGAAAAAATGTTATTAAAGAAATATATTTAGTTAAATATCTTTAATTTAATATCTATATTTTAATTATGTATATATTTAATAAAAAAATAATACACTATTAAAGAGATATATTGAATATCTATATTTAATTAAATATCTATATTTTAATGATGTGTATATAATTAAAACAGATTTGTATACACTTTATTAAAGATTTAAAAAAACATATATACATATATATATATATATATATATATATATATATATATATATATATATATATTTAGTTTGTTTGTTTTCAGTCGGATGGCATCAACTTTCATTTTTACTTCCTGAGATTTGAGAAACTCCATGAACCCAAAGAGTGAGAACCCAGAACTCCTAACCCCTAACTCCTAACTCCTAACTCCTAACTCCTAACTCCTAACCCCTAGCCCCTAGCCCCTAGCCCCTAGCTCCTCAGGTGCTCACCACTCCACGATGGCGTCGTCGGGGCCCACGCCGGCCGGCAGCAGGTAGTTGCGGTAGTTGAGCAGCTTGTTCTCGCGGCAGCAGTCTCTCACCCAGATGTGCGACACGCTCGGCACGCCGCTCGCCAGGCACAGCAGGTACTTCCTGGTGCGGCAGTGCTGGTCCGCGATGAGCAGGCTCTGGTAGGCCGCCTTGCACTGCGGACGGGAGAGGCACAATGTGGGCGTGGCCACGGAGAAGGGGCGGTTTAGGGGGCGTGGCCTGTGGACGACCATCCTCGTTCCCTTCTCCATCGCGTCATGGAGGGGGACTTACAGCGAGAGGCCCGAGAGCAATGCATCCTGGTACATGTAGGCACGGGCGGGAGAACTCGGCATTCTGGGTAAATGGAGCCGAGGAGTTTATTGTGTATTCCACAGGACGGCTTTATTCCTTTAAGAGGAAATCAAATCAAAATATGATTATATTAAATATATAAATGTGAAAATATTATTCATTCCACAACAATAAACAGTAGAATAATAAATGATATTTCTATAATAAATATACACGTGTGACTAATCGTGGCAGTTTTTGACATTTATAACAGATTTCTGTATTATTTATTATGATTTATACAGTTATCTTTTTTCTTATTCTCTTTAACTTTTAATAATGGTTAAATAATAAATAAACATTTAACTTTTAATTTTTTTTGTGCGTTTAGATATTTGTGTTGATCTGTGAGGAAAGAAAATAATAATAATAATGATAATAATAATAAAATTGTATAGAGAGAATATAGTGAAAGTCCTTTATCGGACAGTTATTAATGTCTTAATATAAAAACAATGATCTGTGTACTTGTTGGTCAAATTAAATTAATTGTATATTTCTGAGATGTTTATATGATATATATTATGTATATATATATATAATATTATGTTGATATAATACAGTTTTACAGACGACAACAAATAAAAAATCCTTTTGAGGTTAAAATCTGACTTATCTGTTTATTTGAGGGTGAAACTGCAGCTTGATTGATTAAAGTTGGGTGTGAGTAGCACAACAACAACAACAACAACAACAACAACATCCACTACATCACAGCCGCCCATCAGGACCCACCTGCTCCTCGTTGAAGTCCTGCAGCACGAAGCCCCCCCCCGCCTGCAGCTGGGACTCCGTGTACGTCTTGTTGTACGGGCCGGTCTGCACGGCGTCTGCAGACAAAGACGTTATCGATTATCGATTAGTGACCGGCGGCGTGCAGCGGGCGCTCCTCCTCCTCCTCCTCCTCCTCCTCCTCCTCCTCCTCCTCCTCCTCCTCCTCACCGTCGTCGTCCTCGTCGTCACTGCCGTTGCGGTTGGCGAGCCGGTCGATCTCGGACGAGGTCGTCAGCATGAAGGCGAAGCCCATGAAGAGCGTGGCGTTCTGCGGCGGCGGCCCGTGGGTCTCCGCCACGGCGCCGGGCCGCTCGGCGAGGTCCGTGCCGCTGCCCGAGGTGTTGACCAGCCCGGGGCGCTGGGCTAAGGGGGGGGACGGGACAGCGGTGAGGAAGATGAAGATGAAGAAAGAGGTCGAGGCTTAAAGAATAAAAAGAGTCGGTTCATCTAAATCACCCTGATCTTCATCTTCATCATCATCATCAAGAGAACGATGAAGACACAGAGTCCTCAAGGTTGATGTTTTAATTTATAAATATTATATATTAGAAATACACGATGGAGAAGCTCACTTCCCCTTCCACATAGATATATATATATATATATATATATATATATATATATATATATATATATATATATATATATATATATATATATATATATATATATATATATACACACACACACACACATATAAGTATATATATATATATATATATATAGAGGGAAAAAATGGATATACACACATATATATATATATATATATTTAAATTAAATAAATAAATATAATATATATTTAAAAGAATCTTTCTATACATGTTTTAATTCTAATATATATATACAAAATATGTATAAATACATATAGGGTAAATGTGCATCTCCTATGTGTAAAAGAAAAAAATAAATGTTATTTGGATATTTGGATAATTCTGTCAATTGACAATAAAAATAAAATGTGAAGAACGTATAAATATAACAAACCGACGGTCAGATCGATGTTGAGAACATTTAGGTGAACCGACCCGCTGGAGAACAAATAAATAAAAGAAACTGGAAAAAACAAAACGTGACTAAACCTCCACCGTCACCGTGGCAACACACCGTCACCGTGGCAACACACCGTCACCGTGGCAACACACCGTGGCAACACACCGTCACCGTGGCAAGTCACCGTGGCAACACACCGTCACAACACACCGTCACCGTGGCAAGTCACCGTGGCAACACACCGTCACCGTGGCAACACACCGTCACAACACACCGTCACCGTGGCAACACACCGTCACAACACACCGTCACCGTGGCAACACACAGCGCTAATTACCCAGTCGGCCTCATGGCGGCGGCGGGCGAACGGCGACGGACCGCCGACACGTCTCAACGAGCTCAGCACACACACACACGTTACTGCCAGAGGAACCCGCGAGGGAACCAGGACCGGCTGGAGGAACCCGCGAGGGAACCGAGACCAGAACCGGCCGGAGCTCTCAGCTCAAAGTACCAGGAGTTGAACGTGTTCACAGTAGAATACATTTATTATAGAAATACTTCTTCTAAAAACATTCAAAGGAGTCGTTAGACACAAACGACTCGACATGATTAAAATAGAACATGAGAGTAAAACATTTAAAATCTAAAAGCTGCTTTAAAAGGATTAAAAACCCTCAGAGAACAAAGACAAGAAGATAAAACTCTAGAAACAGATTAAAACCCTGAAGTAAGAACATGCACTAAGCCCCGCCCCCTGGGCTCCGTACCGGCTCGTGCGCCCGCCCCCCGGCGCCCCCTCTTGGCCGGCGTCCTGCTGCTGTTGTCGGAGGCCGTCAGCTTCCTCTTGCCGGAGCCGGAGGGGCCGGGGGTCCGGGGGCCGCGGTCGGGCGTGGCCGGGCCCTCGGGGGCCCCTCGGCGCCGCCGCTTGCCCTCCACCAGGTTGTCTAGGGGAGGAGGACGGCGGTCAGAGAACGGTCCGGAGACGGGGGGTGGGGTCTCAAAGGGGGCGTGTCTCACCGAGGCTGATGTCGGAGGCCTTGGGCACCGGGGGGGGGGGCTCGTAGGGGCCCAGGCTGTGCTGCTCCCGCAGCCGGCCGCCCTGCTCCAGGGACAGGATGATGGCGGTGCGGTCGTACCACTGCTGCTCGCCGTCCTTCTCCACGCTGTAGAGCAGCTGCTGGCCCTCCGTCTTATGGCCCCGCACCACGCCTAGGGGCAGAGGTCAGAGGTCACCTGGTTAGAGCCACGCACCTACGCTGAGGGTCAGAGGTCACCTCATAACCTCCTCCCAAAGCTAAAGGTCATCACATTAGAGCCCCTCCCTCCCCCATACTGAAGGTCAGAGGTCATCACACTAGCCCCGCCCCCTCACCTATGCTGAAGTACTCGTCCTCCAGCAGCGCGGTGACCTCCGTCTCCATGGGGATGGGGTCACACAGCAGGATGTCCCTCCCCGCCACTTCGCACTCGTAGCCGTCGTCGAACCTCAGGCGGTAGCTCCCCTCGCCGGCGTCCCCCACGATGCGCCCCGAGTAGAAGTACCCGTTAGACGACCACTTGGCGACGACCCTCAGGCCCACGAAGCTGCCGCCGCCGGCCGAGTCCGCCGCCTCCGGCGAGGAGCGCAGGGAGTCGGCGGCCGCCCGGCGGAGCTTCGCCGTCGCGGGCTGCCGGGGAGGCGGGGCAGCATGCGGTGAAGGCTCGTCCTCGGAGAAGGCGGAGCGCCCGGCGCCGAAGCCGCCTGGGAGCCGCGCCCCTTTGGCAGCGAGCAGCGGGTCAAGCTCGGGCGTCGCCATGGAGACGAGCGCGAGGATCAGCGGGAAGAGGAAACCGGAGCGTGAGCGGCGGCGGACTCACCTGGAGGCGGAGGCCCGGGACCGCGGGCGGCCCCTCCTCGCCCGCCCTCGGGGGCCCGGCGGCCCGAGGGCGGGGGGGCCCGGCGTGACCGCTGACCCCGCCCTGTGACCCCGCTGACCCCTCTGATGCTGCCCGCCTCCCCTCCTGGGACTGCACACACACAGAGGGACCGAGGGCATCGGGTCAGGTTGCACGGGGCACTGATCTGGGGTCAGCGCTACATTAGGCCCCTCCCCCCCCCCCAGACGTGTGCCCAGGTGCAACCTGAACCCCGCAGGCCGGAGTCAGGGAGCCACTGAGAGTGTTAGGAAAGGCAAAGGAGGTGAAGGAGGGACAGAGGCACCAGAGGGGAGGAGGAGGAGGGGGGGTACTTGAACGCCCCGCGGGAGGAGGAGGGGGGGGGTACCTGAACGCCCCGCGGATGGGCGGCATGATGAAGTCGGGCCGCGCGAAGCCGCTGCTGCTGGTGCCCCCCGAGCTGTGCTGCAGGCTGGAGGCCTTGGAGGACAGCGAGCTGACGTCGGCAAGGTCGCCGGAGGTCACCGAGCTGTTCCCCGTCCGGCACGGAGAGAGGTCGCCGTCCAGCACCTGGCAGTCCACCACCGGCTCCTCGCTCTCCTGGGACAACAACAACAACAAATAAACAAACACAACAGGGGACGCCGATAGAAGTCTACTCTTCATGAGTTAAAGCTGCGTTCTCTCTCCTGGCCGCCAGGGGGCGACCCTAACGACCCCCTGGAGGCCCAGAGGTCATCCGTTTCTGTTTCCTCAGCCGTGTGAGTCGCTCTTCACCTCCGTCACTTTGCGCTCCACCTCTTTTCCGTCCTCGTAGTAAACGTCGGTGATGACTCTCGTGACGGTGGTGCGCACTTCCTGGACGGTGCGCACGTGTCTGCGGTGGGCGGGGCCAGCGGCTCGTCTGCAGGACGGAGACTCCGGTTCCCCCTTTGAGACCACAAGGAACACAATGTCAATGGAACACACACACACACACACACACACACACACACACACACACACACACACACACACACACACACACACACACACACACACACACACACACACACACACACACACACACACACACACACACACACACACACACACACACACACACACACACATACCCTGCCATCGAAGCTCGTCTGCTGGGAGACGGTTCGCTGACGGAGCTGAAACACAGGACAGCTCGACTAAATAAAGACGTTTCAGGGACGTTGGTGAATTAACTCACTTCAATTTTTTTAAATAAAATTATAATAATCACCAAACTCACACATACATAACTATAGCTTTACAACATTTAAACAAGGATATTTGTTTGAGACTTTTAATTTAAATTAAATACAAAAACATTTGTTTTAAATAAATATATATATATATATATATATATATATATATATATATATATAAAAACTTAAAATAATGTATACATTATATATATATATTATACATAATAAATATATATATATATTAAGAATATTGTATTTATCATATATATATTATACATAAATATAAATTTAAAATATTGTATTTATCATATATATACACATTTTAAATAACAGGAGAACACTGATCTAATTTTTTGCATTTTATTTCACTTAACCAAAAACATATAAATCGGTTTAAATATCTTCATCAGGATCAATTAATTGAAATTAGAACTAAATCTTTCATTGAAGTTGTAAAGAGGCCACCGTGCCATGTAACATAAAAAATATAATACACATGATATAAGAAACATGGCAGGAGCCAGATGGTCTGGATTGCAGTCATTTACCCTTCGTGTGGACAGGAAGTGACAGGAAGTGACAGGAAGTGGCAGGAAGTGACAGGAAGTGACAGGAAGTGACAGGAAGTGGCAGGAAGTGACAGGAAGTGACAGGAAGTGACTCACCTTGTTGGATGGGCTGGAGGTGACGGTGCCGTCTCGCGGCCGGGCCTCCGTCCTGCTCTGGGCGGGCGTCTCCGGGGCCCGTCTGTCCTCGGCGGGGCCCGGCGGCGCCTTGCGGGTCGTCTCCTGCGGCGCCGCCGGTGCCTCCTGGTGCGAGGGCTCCGATTGGCTGTTGGGGAGGCTGCTGCACCCCAGAGAGGACGCTGGGGAGCTCCTCAGGGGGGAGGAGGGCAGCGGCCCTCTGGCAGGGGAACAAGAGATATATATATATATGTATATATATGTATGTGTGTGTGTGTGTGTGGTGTACAGGTGAGTGGGCTCACCTGACAGGTGTGGTGTTGCCTGCAGCCTGCAGCTCCTCCCGGGCCTCCTGCTGCCGGTGCGCCTGCCGGACTCGGCTGAACACAGAGGGGCTGCTGGGACACGAGCCACAAGGTCACGGGGGTCATCCATCTTCTTCTAATAATAAACACGACGAGTTGCCAGAGAAGGACGAGCGGCGAGAGACCGGCAGCCGACCGGCTACGAGCTACAGGCTATATGCTACAGGCTACAGGCTATATGCTATATGCTACAGGCTACAGGCTATACGCTACAGGCTACACGCTACAGGCTATACGCTACAGGCTATACGCTACAGGCTATACGCTACAGGCTACAGGCTATACGCTACAGGCTATACACTACAGGCTACAGGCTATACGCTACAGGCTATACGCTACAGGCTATCAGGCTACAGGCTACACGCTACAGGCTATACGCTACAGGCTACAGGCTACAGGCTACAGGCTACAGGCTGTACGCTACAGGCTATACGCTACAGGCTACAGGCTATACGCTACAGGCTACAGGCTACAGGCTATACGCTACAGGCTATACGCTACAGGCTACAGGCTATACGCTACAGGCTACAGGCTATACGCTACAGGCTATACGCTACAGGCTACAGGCTTGCACTACTGAGCTATACGCTACAGGCTACAGGCTACAGGCTATACGCTACAGGCTACAGGTTATACGCTACAGGCGACATTTAAACTACCACAACAAGGCGATGGTCTTCAGGCCGATGGATAGATTTATATATTTTTAAAATCCCCCAAAAATTACATTTACACATATATATATATATATATATATATATATATATATATATATTTATGTGTGTATATATTCTGTATTTATAATCCATCCTAAAATACTTATTATATTTCTCAACACGTTGGCTGCTTCTAAAAGACCTCAGGTGAAATCTTCCTGGTTACCTGGTTACAGCCTTGGCAACAGCGGTAACCTTGGCAACCGATCCATCCTCTTCCGATAGCGCCGGCTCTAAGGAGGAGGGGATGTTAAATGTGAAACGTTAATAATAATAATAATAATAATAATACTATTAATAATAATCATTATTATAATAATAATACTCATGTTATTATTATAATTATAAATAATATTAATTATAACAATAATATTAATTATAACCATAATAATACTATGCAATACTCATATTAGTATTATTAATAATAATAACAATAATATTATGAATAATAACCAAAACAATAACACTAATAATAATGATGATAATAATAATGATAATAACAATAATAATACTATTAATAATAACAATAACAATGATGATAATAACCATAATAATAATAATGATGATAATGATAATAATAACAATAATACTAACAATAATAATAATAATGATAATAATGATGATGATAATAATAACCATAATAATAATAATAATGATGATAATAATAATGATGATGATAATAATGATAATAATAATGATGATGATACTAATGTGCGTCTCAGCCTCTCACTCTGCAGGCTGAAGCGCTCGGAGCTTCCTTCCTCCACCGGCGTCACCAGCTTCATCCTGAGGCTCAGCTTCCCGCCCCCCCCCCTCTCCGCGGCGTCGTCTCCGCTCTCGCCCGACGTGATGTCGCTCGCCGTCATGGCCGCCACGGCCGCGTCGCACGCCACGCCCGACTTCTCAGAGAAGGACGAGATCTCTGGAGGAGAAACACGACGGAGCGTTGAAGCAGCAGCTCGGAGGCAGGTGACGATACGAGCTGCTGTTGTTGTTGTTGTTGTTGTTGTTGTTGTTGTTGTTGTTGTTGTGGTAGAACCCACCGATGGGGGTGCTGTGTCTCAGCGTCTGCTTCAGCTGGTTGATGAGAGGGGGCGTGGCTCCGACGACAGGACCAATCAGATCCCCTTCTTTAGGAAGCGTGAAGTGAAAGGAAATCTCTGGGGAAAGAAATAATTAAATAAAACATTACAGCAATTCTTAAGACAGTCAACAACAACAACAACAACAACAACAACAGGAAGCTGTATTCATGTGTACGAGGTGGTGCAGAGGACCTGGACTCAGTCCTGAGGTCTCACCTCCCGAGCTGTCACTCAGGCTCCTGTCTCTGAGCCCCTCTGGTTTAGGCCCCGCCCTCTCGGGCTGGGAGAGCCTATCAGGCGCCGCGTGGCCGTTGGTGGAGACGGGCGCGTCGCCTCCGCTCGGCCGGGCGTCTCGCTCGCTGTCTGTGACCACGATGACGCTGTCGTCTCCTCCTCCCTCCTCTTCCACCTCCTCCTCTTCCTCCATGGGCTCAGGGGACAACATGTGGCTGTGGGAGAGGGCCAGAGCCATTCCAGAACCCTCCTCCTCCATCACCTCCTCCTCCTCCTCCTCCTCTTCGTCGTCATCACCCCGCTTCCCCTGACTGTGACCCGACGCTCCTCGCTCCTGCGACTTTACTTCCGGACCTTTTGCATTTCCTCCTTCCTCCCCCGAGTCCACGGGAGGCTTCGCCGCCTCCACGGCGGGCGGCGGCGAGGGAAACCCGAGGGGGGGCGTGGCTTCTGCGCGGGGAGGAGTCTCCTGCACGCAGGTGGAGGAGTCGAGCTTCGTCTGCGAGCAGGACACCGCGGCGTTGGCCGCGTCCTCGCCGTCCACGCGTTCCGCATCCGGAGAAGTCTTTTTGGGCACGTCGGACTTCCGCGCCGCTTCACGCGAGTCGGCCTCCGTCGGAGGCTCCGGCGGGACGCCGCCCAGCTCCTCGATCTGCGTGGCCTGGCTGTCGTCCTCCTCCGGCGCCGAGGAGAGCAGCGGCGGCAGCGCGAAGGACGCCGACGCCGAGCGCTGAGAGGGCGCGGCGCTCGTCTTGGCTTCGGGCCGCGGCGCCGCCTCCTCGCTCTGAGTCGGGGCGAACGCGTCCTGAAGGAACCAGAACATCGGGGATGATATTTAAATATCACAATCAAATCAAATGATTCGTTTTGTTGCACCAACATCAAAAAATACATTTAAATTTATATTTACACAAATGTAAAAGCAGAAATGTCGTAAAACATTGAGTGAGAAATCTTAATTTCTCCTTCATGAATTTATTAATGGAAGAAAACTTTAATAGAACAAAATACTTCAAAGTTGATGAAGTCTTTGGAGGTAAAGACAATTTATTTTTTTGTAAATGACAAAAATTATCTATTTAATTATCAAAACTCATGAATAATTATTTATGTGTTGAATAATAAATAAACGCTTCGTTGCATGATGTAATAAAAAATAAAAAAATAAATTTAATGTATTAAATAAAAATGTAATTATTATCAAAGGGAGGAGAACGTACGTGGGAGAACTCGGGCTGCGAGGGCTGGGACAGCGTCCGCTCCAACGCAAAACCAGGTGCATTCTGGGAGACGGGAGTGGAGGCGGATGGGCGTGGCTTAGAGGCGGCCTCTGTGTCCATAGGCTCCTCCCCCTTCCCTCCCGCCCGGTCCTCCGGGGGCAGAGACGTGTCCATCGGCTCACCGGAACCTGACGACGAAAGAAACCGTTAAATCTCTCTCGACCAATCGGCTCGCTCGGCCGTGAAACTGATCCTCGTCGTTTACCGTGCTCGCCGTCCGGGTCGGTCGGCGAGCTGGGAATGATCAGGGGGAAGGGGTCCGGGGTCGGGGACACGTAGTCCCTGGAGACAAGACGAGACAGGTTAGAGCGGTTCTGGTTCCCCGCGGTTCTTGAGGGTTCTGCGCTGGACTCACTGGGACAGACTCTCCTGGACCAGCGGCGCCCGGCCGGACGGCTGCAGCACGCCGAGGCTCCGGGACGGCGTGCAGGGCGGCCGGCCCGGCTGCTCCGGCTCGGACACCGTGCTGTCCACCGCGGCGCCTGAGGGGACAGGAGGTGGTTGTTTACCTTGTTGTCGTCTATCGTGGTTATTTACATATAAACAAATAAATGTAAATAGTTTGCATGTAAACAAACAGCAACGCTGCTGGTGAAGTTCATCATTCTGTCCCCTGAACACATCAAACTGGATTCACCAGATTACATTTGAACACATCACGATAACATTAGAACTGACATCGCCCTCCAATACTCATCTCTTACTGACGAGACCATGAACGCATCACCATGTAACCGACTGCAAACAGGTGCTTCCAACGTTACCAAGTCCCCTGCTAATTGTTGTTCACCATCATCATCATCATCACCATCATCATCATCGTCATCACCACCACCACCATCATCATCATCATCATCATCACCACCACCACCACCACCACCACCATCATCAGACGGTTAGACTGCGTAACCGATCGTTACGATGCGTTCAAGCTCCATGGAATAAAAGTTGGGGTTGAGTAAGAAGGTGAATGGCGTCATCGTGTTTTGAGTCTAATTTTGTAAAATGTTGTTTTTTGGCGAGGCGCTTGTGGGCGTGGCCTCCTACACTCCTGCCGCTCACCGGTCTTGTCGGCGTCGAACATGTCGTCCTGCGAGGACGGGCCCTCGCCGCCCGGCTCGCCGGAGGCCTGCAGGCCCTCAGAGTGCAGCAGGGCCTGGATCCCCAGAGGCCGCGCAGACGAGCTGCTGGAGCTCACCTCGGACCTGGGGACACGAGGGGCGAAATACAGACATGTTATTAAATAAAACACACACACACACACACACACACACGCACGCACACACACACACACACGGCGTGGAGACGAACCTCAAAGCTTTGTTGTCCTGACTCTCTGAAGACCGTAAACTGAAGTTCTGACCTGCTGGAGATGAAGAGCTCAGAGTTAGAGTGAGTCTTTAAACACACACACACACACACACACACACACACACACACACACACACACAGAGAGACACACACAGACACACACAGATACAGACAGACATACACACACACACACAGAAACACTCTCACACACACACACACACACACACACACAGTGTTATTCTGCATTAAACACGTTTTGAGTTCTTTCTACTCGCTATGATGGCGTTGTTTCCTTTAATGATGATAGTATAACGATGCATTAATGTTGTATTAATGGTGTAATAACGTTGTAATAATGTTGTATTAATGTTGTAATAATGATGTATTAATGATGTCGTGGTCCGGAGGTCAATACCTAATCTGGTGCGTCCCTCGCTGCCCGGCTGAGGCTCCTCCTCCTCCTCCTCCTCCTCCTCTTCCTCTTGCTGCCGGCTGTTGGCCGCCTCCCCCCTCTGGTCCTGACTCTGAGAGAGCTCCAGGAAGCCGAACTGAGACGGTTCCCCTGAAACACGACACACACACGGCGGCGTCAGCGCGTGAAGACGCGGCGAGGCCCCCGGCGCCCGGCGTTGCTGCGTACCCTCAGGCTGGACGCAGTGCGTGGTGGAGTCGGCGCCGGGGTCCACGTCTCCGTCCTCTTGGACGCACCTGAGCGCACAGAGAGCAGAGGCGTGAGCACACGTCACGGAGGGCGAAACACAACGGGTCAACGTGTCCGGCCTCCATACTTGTTCTTGTTGGGGGGGCAGACAAAGAGAGCCTGGCTTTCCTCCTCGATGGCGGAACTGGGATCAGCCTCCATCACCACGCCTGAAGGAAGGAGGGAGCGTTGGCTTCTTTGTGCAGGAGAAGTGCATTATGGGTACGTGACGTGTTAGAAAAGCACTGACCGGGTTCAGCCGGGTTGTTACTCTGGGAGCTCTCTGATTGGCTGTCACTCTGAGAGTATCTGCTACCTAGCGGGGAGGATATCAGCTCCTGGAAACAGACCAATCAGAATCAAGCAGTCTGTTTACAGCTGTCTCTCTCTCTGCTTCCTCCTCTCTCATGGCACCGGCCTTCAGCTTTGTGACCCTGAACATCTCAATAAAATATATCGGTGGGAACAGTGTCAACAACATGTCTGAGCAGCAGTAGGCGTAAGTGTGTGTACTCAAGTACAACATAAAGGGTGCTTTACTGGAGTGTTTCAGAAGAAAACATCGGACTATTTACTGCTAAATGAAATCAAGTCACGTGTGATGAATTGTTAATGAGTAAACTACACAACAGGGATTATTGTCTTGTTACGGTGATATAAAATGCAATAAACTAATCTGAATTAATAACCTAACTAGAACGGGCACTCGGTAGAGCGCATACATTTTGTGTTTTTATTTGTATCTTTTATTCTTATTAATGCTCTAATGTACATCCACTGCTGTGATCCTGAAATGTCCCCACTGTGGGACTAATAAATGAATATCTTATCTTATACCTTCGCATATCACAAGATTGGCCGTTGAATTTTTAACATTTTGTCATTAGTTGCCAATTGGATAGAAATTGACCGTGCTATGGTAAAAAGAAGATTTTTACCTTTTCACGACCGTGACCTTTGACCCGATCAATCCCAAAATCTAAAAAAATGGTCCCCGGATAATAACCAATCATGCCACCAAATTTCATGCGATTCGGTTTAATATTTGTTGAGTTATGCGAGTAACACTCATACAATAAATAAATAAATAAATAAATACATGGCGATCAAAACATTACCTTCTGCATTTTCAATGCGAAGGTAATTATACAAAATACAATACTGCAACACTTTCATTAAAAACCATGTCATTGTTCATGGAAACGTATTTCTAACTGGCTGGAGAACCATCCACCATCAGGACCCAGAAAGCAGCCGCTCACCAGAACCGGGCTGCGGGAGCTGGGCTGCAGGCTGGACAGGCGCCGGGCCAGCAGGGCTCGGTAGCTGGTCTCCGGGTCGTCCTCCAAGGCGACGCTGTCCGGCTGCGAGTCCTCCACGATCAGACACGGGGTCTCGGGCTGCGGAAGGCTGGAGTCCAGTCCACTTCCTCCAGGATCCATGAGGTCGGGCCGGGGCGATGGGAGACGGGCTGCTGCGCGCGGCACACCACAACAACAGCGAGGGCGGACATGTGAGTCTGGAGCCGGTTATTGTTACCTGGAAGTATTCGGTGGTGCGGCTGAACCGGCCGCCGTGGTAACTGGAGACATTCGACTCATGGTCGTCCTCGGGAATGCCGCAGTGTTATTCTTCAGCACAGTGGCAGACCGTATCGTATTATATACCATCATACATATATATGTATAAGTGTGTGTATATAAAACATATATATATATATTTTTTATAATCTTTTTATTATACATATATAATAAAAAGATTATAAAAAATAAACAATGCGGCATTCGCGAGGACAGCTACGTGTTCGCCAGTTGACACGATGGCCCTTTAAACCGTAGCATGCTAGCATGTTAGCTCGACGCTCCGCCCCACAACAAAGCGTGTGGTTTATGCCCACCGGAGCGCCCCACACCCCCCACACCCTCACGTCCACTACCGGAAACCTCCACACGTACCCGGAGTCTCGACTCCACACCGGGACCGCCCCACGTTAACAAGTTACCGGAGGGTTCATTCGTATTCCTGTTCCAGAAGCTAACGTCTGTTGGTACCTACGTCACACCCACCGAAGCGCAGCTCACGCGACGCGCGGCAAAAACTTTAAAGCAGGAGTTTCATTGGTCAGAACGGCGCGGTGACGTCACGTGGGAACGCCTTTTTAGTTTTATGGTTGTGGTTGTTTTTATGCTTTCACTTTAACAAACGTGTGTTGTGAATAAAGCTTAAAGATCACGCACACATCAACATGTTACACAATATCTATATTTCTCTAAATCAACAACAATGAATCATAACTGTTTTAAATCGATATATATTGTGTAACATGTTAGAATAAATATATATACATATTTTTTTTAAAGATAGATTTTAGATTATGATATATTATTAAATGCATTTTCATTCAATATATTATAACTTAACTAGGAAGTATTTTTTCATAATCATAGTTTCTGACTTTCTTTAATTATTTAAATTACTATTTTACTCTCTGCACTATTATATTGTATAATGCTTTCAATATTTGTATATTTTAATATATCTTTAATAAAGATTGGAAAAAACTTTTAATTTACTTATTTTTCATTAGTTTTTTTGGCTCATGTACTTCCATACAAATATTGTAGAATATTCATTCTGTATTATTTTGTATACTATTATTTAATGTATTTGTATTTCATAAAAATTCAGTACACAGTCATAGTATACACTGCGTAACATGAATGCACAATGACATTTATATTGTCATCTGGAAATAAATCAAGTAAATACTCTCATCCTGTCGTAGCGTCTCGTCCCCCCCCCCCCCACCCCTCCCGTATTGAAACCCTCTTATTAGTATTGTCTTGTATTTATAAACATACAGATCCTTCTCTGTGATGCATTACTGTAGAGTTGTACTCTGTGTACTCTGTACTGAGGAATCCTGTGGAATAGATCTAGGGCACTGAGACCTTCAGAGGTCCTTGAGAGGCGTTCAGGGACATATGGGCAAAATGAGATATAGGTTATCTCTCCCAGTCATTCCCCTCATCCGAGACTCCGTTTGGCTGAACGCTTTTTGAGAGATGTATTCCTCTTCTAGAAAGTGTGAGGTCATAATCAACATGATTCCTTTGACTGAAAGAGATAACTACAGGGGAGTATATTTAAATAATAGAGAATTTCATGAGAAACCTCCATTGGATGACTTCAGACAATCATTGTTTGTATCACAAGTTTTCTAAAAAATGTTATGTTTTAAAATGCAAATGATGCCTAATATGATCAAATATGTGCTTATTAGTCTATTTCCAGAAAAGTGAACATTGGATGAAGATTATTGTTAGTTAAGGGTTTTAACAGAATATTTTGGATATCTTCAGAAAATACTGTCAACAATAGAACCAAATCTATTTTTTCCATTTTATTTTATTAATAAATGTATAATGAGGATTTTTTATTGTATTACAACTTAAAATATGCAAATGAGGCATTATCTAACGGTACATTTATGGATTACAGACTCAAATATGGACAGATTAGTAAAATGAGCGATGCATTGTATATTCTTGACGTTTTTCTTTCCGCTCGTCTGGGAGAAGGTTGGGGAAGCAAAATGCTCCGGTCATTATGTTGTCCCCGTCTCCAGATGGGTTTTGGAAAGAGCTTTTAACGCGTGACGCTCACAGGGGTTTTGACGAATAGCAGGTGGCCTTTCAAGTATTAAGCATCACGTTCTTATGACCGTGACAGGCCCTGTTGCCATGGTGACAACACAGGTCCTGTAGCACTGCAGCGTGTAGATCAGAGGGAGACTGAAGAGGCGATCGCTCGACTGATTGAGGCTGCAGGAACAAAGTGAGTTGAGTGGATAAAGAAACATAACATGCCTAATAATAAAACATAAATAAATAAAAGAAGAGACAATAAAATATAGATTTTTTTTAAATCGATCACGTCGTAAACAATGACGGGAACGTTTCACAAGGACATTGGACAGTGTCCCTGCTACTTAGTGTGCATCCCACAGCTTCAGCTTCCCCGTAGGAAAGGGTAATGTATAGGGCTTTTATCTTGAAAAGAAACTTCCTCATCTTGAGCTAGCTGTTAAGTTCCATTTGCCTTCTCTGGCTTTTATTTTGAAACAAATGTAGTTCCATCCCTATCACAAAGGGTGAGAGTTAAGGCTTTTATTTTCTTGTTATCCAAAGCTCCCTGTTAGGGTAGAGATACTCTATGGGGCTTTTATTTTGAAAACAAAACAGCCTTACCTGAGTTGCTTTTTAAGATACAGTTAATCCTGAACTGTATCTCAGTTTGTTATAATAAGGCAACTGGGCTTACTTTTCTTTCAAAATAAAAGCCCAAGAAGGTAACTGTATCTTAATAAAAGGTCACTGTATAACACACACACACACACACACACACACACACACACACACACACACAGTCCATTGGTCGATAAGAAAACAGGAAGTATTTAGCTATGTGTAAAGCTGTTCAGAGGGATATAATCGTTTCAGCTCCAGATCTTATTCTGACTACAACTCCCACCTGAGGCCTGGTGGGAGTTGTAGTCCGTCAGCAGGTCAACACAGTGAGCTGAAGCCTTGAAAACCAAGTGAGGATCTTTTTAATGAAACCCTCTGTTGTCCCATAACACCCGGATGAGGTCATTGTAATCCCCCCCAGGACTAGAATACTATATCAGGGACTCTGCAGAGGGGGAATTGCATTTTTCTCCCTGCAGGCTTCCTGCAGAATCCCCCAAAACTATGAATGTCCGCCTATCTGTGGGATCTCTGTGTTTCCGGCTCTGCTGCAGGTCACGTGAAGGCGTCTTCACGCCGCCAGACAGCAGCGACGAGAGCGAGGTGGAGCCGCGCAACAATGAGAGCTGTCTATTCATCTCTCACACACACACACACACACACACACACACACACACACACACACACACACAGGAAATATATCATTCGCAGCCCCCCCCCCTCGGGTTTGGATGCAGGTGGGCATCCGCCTCGTGCACCGTGACCGTAGCCGGACCGCAAAGTTCAGCGTCACATCGTCATGTCTGCAGGTCGGGATGGATAGAAGATGAAGATGAAGAAGAGGAAGGAAAAAAATGCGCAGCCACAACCCCAAAATAAAATGTCTAATCGTCTCCACCTCTGCTGGAGATGAAAGACCACGCACACGCGCACGCGCACGCGCGCGTCCTTCCTCGTGTGTTATTCCTACCGCAATGTAAAAATCTAAATAAACACAGTATTACCTTGCAGAGATCAATATGTTTCAGCTGTTGTTTCTTCTCCTCCTCCTCCTCCGCGCGCCGTGCCGGTCATAGCGCGTGCAGCGTGCTGCGCGCCGCCTCTGTGGAGAGTCTGGGTGTGGAGCACAACACGCATGGCACGTAAAGATGCTAAGGCATTTTTTTTTCAAAATGAAGATGCCATTTCCTCCTCTGGAGTCCCCCCCCCACACACACACACACACACGCGCGCGCGCGCGCGCAGCTGCTTCACGTGCATGAGGATCAGTGGTTAGGTTGATTAAAAATACGCAGAAATTACGCAAAATAAACGGCACTTCAAAAATAACTGTAACATACAAAAATATAATAAAGATGGTTAAATAAAATTATTTTAAAAATAGTTAATTAATATTTTGCAGACGCAATAATTCACAATAATTCATGTTGATTCATGTTGGAAAATGTGAAATGTGTGTGTGTGTGCATATTCGGCCAGATTTTAATGCAATAACCTATTTTTGCCTTCGATACTGTACATTTTTATGATTTTCTCAACCTCATTTTCTATAATGTTCTCTCTTCATATAAATAAATATATATTTGACCCCCAAAAAACTCTATTATATTTAATCTATAACAACATTTCTTCAGCATTTCTAAACAAAGTAGATTTTCTAGCTGTTTAAAATTAATTAAAATATGTATCAGTTGTTTTGTTCTGGTTAAAACACTGTGGGTCTATTAGTAATAAAATACAGAACACAGCACTGTGCTCTTGTAGTTCACCCCCCGCCCAGCAGAGGGCAGTAGACACTCTGTCAGAGACTGGAGTGCTGACTCACTCCTCACCTCCTCCTGGGGAGAGATCTACAGAGAGAAGCGATGAGGAGGAGTCACTGTCCTCCACACGGAGAGGAAGATTACAAGATGACCTCCAAGAGTTCAACGTGTCGGACAGATTCAGATTCAAGAAGAAGCTCCGACATCATTCCGACATCTCTGGTTGTATAGAAGTCTATGCATCATGTGTAAAGGCTGCATTCTCTCTCCTGACCACCAGGGGGCGACTCCTCTGGTTGTATAGAAGTCTATGCATCGTGTGTAAAAGCTACATTCTCTCTCCTTGCCACCAGGGCACGACTCCTCTGGTTGTATAGAAGTCTTTAGTCTTCTTGTTGTCCTGGTGATAGTAAAAGAATGAAAGAGATAAGAGCAACGTGACGTTAACAGTTATTCATTTTAAATGTTTTGTTCTCGTTTCTTTGCGTCTCCATGTTTCAGTAAAGCGGCTCGTGTCCGTCTCTCCTCGGTCACGTCTGAGCCGTGACGTCTCTTCTGTTCCCCGTCGGCCAATAGCCACGCCGTGACGTCAAATAGCCACATCGCCCGCGCTCCAATCACAGGGCACGCCACCACCAGATAGCCACGCCCCCCCCATCCCTCCCGGCTCATCCTGCACCGTCATGGTGCTCACTCCGGATGCAGTTGTCATGGAGATGGAAAAGCTCTCTGCCGCCGGTGGCCCCGTTACCATGGAGATCCCGGAGGAGAGCGCTCACCGCGTGCTGGTCGCCATCGGAGAGATTTCCACCCGCCATCAGCTCGCCACCGTCAAGGAGCAGATCACACGAGGTTAGTGGGGGGGGGGGGGGGGGGGGGGGCAGTAAAACACTGCTTCATATTTCATAAACTTGTTAAAATTGCAATGTTGGCTGATGAAATGTCTAAAAAGTACTAAAGTTAAGAACTTAAATACTGAACTTGAGTAAAAGTACTTCCTACTTATTATATGATTATATCTTATATGAATCTATTATCTTTGAATATTGGATATTCTAATTTTTTTGGACAAATATTTAATAATATTAGGAATAATATCTTCAGTTTTACATCCTTCCTCTACAAAATGTCATTGTTTCTCCAAATAAGTTGCATAAATAATAAGCTTGATAATATTTCCACTCAGGAGATATCGACACTAACTGTGAAATATTGATATTCTGTGGGTAAACTTTTTTATAAAACACGTGATTCAACAAGCCAATAAGAATGGAGGCCCCTCCCACAGTTAGAGATCTACCTTTGCAAAGGTGCTGCCATCTTGTTCTCACGAGCCAATCAGAGCAGGCTGGGTGTGGGAGGGGACTCTTAAAGACACAGTACGAGTGTAAGAGTGGGAGAGGACTCTTAAAGAGACAGTAGAGTGTAAGAGTGGGAGGGGACTCTTAAAGAGACAGTATGAGTGTGGGAGTGGGAGGGGACTCTTAAAGAGACAGTACGAGTGTGGGAGTGGGAGGGAACTCTTAAAGAGACAGTACGAGTATAAGAGTGGGAGGGGACTCTTAAAGAGACAGTATGAGAAAAATAAGAGTGTTGTTCGAACATTCAAAAGCACGTAAACGTGTTTTATTATAAACCCCCAGTAGGAGTAGGAACCTGAACACATGATCGTAGACACACGTGAGTGTTGTGCGTCCGTGTTCCTGATCCGGGCCCACGTGGTTCTGCTGGTCCAGGTCTGCGGTCCTGGAGCGTCGACCCGGCGGTCTGCGACCTGAACGCGGAGCTGCAGCTGTTCAACCAGAGGCACACCGCGCAGTTCTCCCCAGAGGTCAAAGGTCAGCCCGACGGCCGTCACTGTGCTTTACATTGTGTATGTTTGTTGTTGTTGTTGTTGTTGTTGTTGCTGCTTGGTGACAATAACTGGGTTGTGTTGGTGTCAGAGAGGCTGGAGGGATTTAAAGTGTTGCCACCTCATCATCTCGCCGGTAACAACCGTTTCCACGGCAACGTCCCCTCCTTGTTTCATTTATGTGTGCCTCTCCCTTCCTCTCTCTCTCCCTCTCTCTCCCTCTCTCTCCCCCTGTCTCTTCCTCTCACTCTCTCTCTCTCTCTCCCTCTCCCCCTCCCTCTCTCTCCTCTCTCCTCCCTCCCTCCTCTCTCTCCTCTCCCTCCCTCTCTCTCTCCCTCTCCCTCTCTCTCGCCCTCTCCCTCTCTCTCCCTCCCTCGCTCACTCCCTCTCCCTCCCTCGCTCACTCCCTCTCTCGCCCTCTCTCTCCCTCCCTCTCCCTCTCTCTCCCTCCCTCTCCCTCTCCCTCTCTCTCTCTGGGGATGTTGGAGACAATGCAGCCGGTATTGATCCGGCGCTCTGATATGCAGACTGCATGTCAACCAATCAATACGAGGAACATTGGCTGCTGGGGGAACGTGAGATAAGATAAGACCAGGAATATAAGACCAGGAATATAAGACCAGGAATATAAGACCAGGACTATAAGACCAGGAATATAAGACCAGGACTATAAGACCAGGACTATAAGACCAGGAATATAAGACCAGGACTATAAGACCAGGAATATAAGACCAGGACTATAAGACCAGGAATATAAGACCAGGACTATAAGACCAGGAATACAAGACCAGGAATACAAGACCAGGAATACAAGACCAGGACTATAAAACCAGGAATATAAGACCAGGACTATAAGACCAGGAATATAAGACCAGGACTATAAGACCAGGAATATAAGACCAGGACTATAAGACCAGGAATACAAGACCAGGAATACAAGACCAGGAATACAAGACCAGGACTATAAAACCAGGAATATAAGACCAGGAATATAAGACCAGGAATATAAGACCAGGACTATAAGACCAGGACTATAAAACCAGGACTATAAAACCAGGAATATAAGACCAGGATAATAAGACCAGGACTATAAGACCAGGACTATAAGACCAGGAATACAAGACCAGGACTATAAAACCAGGAATATAAGACCAGGAATATAAGACCAGGAATATAAGACCAGGACTATAAGACCAGGACTATAAGACCAGGAATACAAGACCAGGACTATAAGATAACACAACATCAGGAATAAAGAGCCGGCCCTGGGGTGAAAGGCTCAGGTGTTGGTTGATCATGTCCGTGATGTCCCGGCTGTGGTTGTGGCCTCCTCCTCCGCCTCCTCCTCCTCCTCCTCCTCCTCCTCCTCCTCCTCCTCCTCCTCCTCTTCCTCCTCCTCCTCCTCCTCCTCCTCCTCCTCCTCCTCTACTGTATTATTTACAAAGACCTCTTTCATCACTTCCTGTGGGGTCAACCCAACAGAACTAAGTGTCCAGTGGGAGGAGTCTTCTTCGTGGCTCCTCCCACACCACCTTATATGGACAGAAACTAGAATCAAACAGAATTCCCAATCTAAGAAGGATCTGAGGCCGAAGCTCGTATGAAATAAAACACTTCCATCCAACGTCGGACTGTCCAGGAGAACGTTCCTCATCCATCGCATCCCATTTCACCTCAAATGTCAAACATTTGAGAGTTTATTTTTTCATCCGCCAGACTGGATGATGTCATCGTCTGCTCCCAGTGGATCAGAGCTTCACGCCTCCCGTCTGTCGAGGTCTTCACCTCCTCCTCGCGGTTCTGAGTGATCAACCTCCTCCGTTAATGAAGCTTCTGTTAAATAACCATCTTCTCCACCGCCGACGGCCTTTCCATTGTCTCTCCTCCACCGCAGATTCATCCCCTTTTCCTCCTTCTCTCTGCTCACCCACACACGCACACACACACACACACACACTCACACACACACATACACACATACACACACACATGGGGTTGCGTTTCAGTAATTTGCAGGACTCGTCTAGACAGCCTGCAGACGAGCGGAGGGAATGTCGGCCTCTCCGCGTCTCCGCCTCCCTGTGATGGAGGATGATGTCATGATGTCATGATGTCATCGATGGTCGGCGCTTTGCATTCCGGAAAGTTGCATTCCAGCACATTAAGTTTTTATTCCTCCAATTATTACATCACAGCCGCTGAGGCCACGCTGACCATATTGAAAACAGATTCTGTCCAGTGTGCTCCAACAATACAACAACAATATAAGTACATGTATACACTAGAAAACAGAGGACATTTTCATTTTTTTGCAAGAGTTTTGGACAATTAAAAAAAGTTAGTGTTAACAATGGTGCAAGATTAAAATTCAGAGGATCGTCACAGTGATTCCAGTTCACGGGAACATATCGAGGAACGCCGTCTGATAGTTATCGAGACGTTCGACTTTCAACCTCATGGTGGCGCCAGAGGAAACGTCTGGCATCATCAAAGTCAGTGGGGTCCGTCCTCTGGGGACCATGAACGCCTCGTCCAGATGTCCTGGCAATCCGTCCAACGGGGGCCGAGACATCGGGTCAACGCACGTTATGTCTGTACGTCTTTATGTCTTTACGTCTTTATGTCTTTATGTCTTTATGTCTTTATGTCTTTATGTCTTTACGTCTTTATGTCTTTCTGTCTTTACGTCTTTACATCTTTACGTCTTTACGTCTTTACGTCTTTACGCCTTTACGTCTTTACGTCTTTATGTCTTTATGTCTTTACGTCTTTAAGTCTTTATGTCTTTATGTCTTTATGTCTTTATGTCTTTACGTCTTTAAGTCTTTATGTCTTTATGTCTTTACGTCTTTACGTCTTTATGTCTTTATGTCTTTATGTCTTTATGTCTTTACGTCTTTAAGTCTTTATGTCTTTATGTCTTTATGTCTTTACGTCTTTAAGTCTTTATGTCTTTATGTCTTTATGTCTTTACGTCTTTGTAATGGTTTCTCCGTGTTGCGTGAAAGCCCGACGGGATCTGGACCGAGCCGGAGGGCGAAGGTCACCGCTCCAGAGACGACCTCGGGGACCGCCGCTCGCCGGGGGCTCTGGGGAAGAATCGACCGATCGGAAAAGACCGAAACCCTCGGAACCGAAGGTCGCCAGGGGAAGGACCCATGATGGAAGCTGGGCGTGGCTCTGGGGAGGAGACGTGGCATCAGAGCATTATGGGATGGAATGGAGGTTGTCTGGCGTTTCTTTGAACACGATGTCCTGCCGGTCCGTCCTCAGACTGTAGTGGACGCTCTGGAGGAGAAGAGAAGGACCAATATGTTCTTTTACTAACTTTATTGATGAGGAGAGATGAGATTATGTTATCAGTGTTATCACCTGATTGGCTCTGGGCCGCGGGCCCGACCAATGGGCTGCTCCGACCCCTGACTCCTCAGAGTCGATGGTTACCATGGATACCGCCTCATGAAGCATGTTGATAAACACTAATGGGCTGAAGTAAACAAGATACATAAGTGAAAATGGACCTTCTTCTTCTCCCTTTTCCTTATTTCTTTCTTTTTGTCTTCTTGCCTTCATATTCTTCCTCTTCCTATTCTTTCCTTATTTTTCCTCTTCTATCTCTTCTTTCCTTCTTCATATTTCTTCTTCTTCTTCTTTCCTT